>BQNB010020656.1:0-63918 GCA_026074375.1 Tanacetum coccineum | reverse complement strand
GCAATCTCTATAATAGCAATACTAGGTATTCGCAATTACTAGATAGAAGGGAAACTTACTATCTATACAACCAATCTTAACATATTCTCCAATTACGGTAAGAGAATAATTCTCTACCCATACCACCATCCTTATCATGAATACACATATTAAAAAACATATTACACTTCCACCTTACAACCAAACACAAACAAATGCAATCATGGTCACAAGTCTACGTGTGTGATGCCTTTATAATTATATTGGCCACCATATTTATAAGTGCATCCTTTCACACGTGTACTTACTTCCAGGACTACCCATTTCAATCATAATTCACATATAAGCATATATACCACATTGCACATCTTAAACCACTCCAACTTAATACATAAAGGATGCTCCATCAAATAACTACTTACTTATATCAAAATAAAATCGAAACGACATAATGGAACGAAAGTCTCGTAACAATTCCCAAAATACGAAATATCCAAAAGAAATAATCAATAACAACATGACGAGGTAAAGGACGGGATAAACTTATGTTGGGCCTCGCTTGGGTTTGACTTTGCCTCCGCAAGAATCACTCGACTCCGCGGGTCCAGCTCTACTACGTGCATCCGATAAACGATCAACTATCCTATCTCCTTCAGTTCCACAAGAGGCTCCTCTTATAGATCCTTATAACACTTAAGTCTAGTTGGGAAAACGGTTCCCCAACGAGACTTCTTACGGGTGAGGGAAAACATAGTTAAAATACTAACAAAGTAATATATATCATATCAAATAATGGTAGACAAAATAACTAAATGAAAACTTAACAAAATAGGAAAATATAAGCTATGCAATATAGCGGGGAAGCATAGCAGTTATAGCATTAAACACTTAAGCCCTAAATGCATCTACATGAAGGACCCCTAGGTTATAGTCTAGGCTCAACCACCTACTTCTCTATAACCAAAGGCTCTGATACCAATCTGTCACACCCCGCCAAGGCGGAAACGCAAGGCGCGACGAGGGGGGAGAAAAAGGACATCATCACAACTCTTTGGCAGATATATAGACCCTAATAACACAGCAATAAAATCCAAAAGGCGTTGATTGAAATAAAAGAGCATGCCATGTCACATGACATGCAATCTTCATTAACATCCTAACAAAGCAAAACAAATAACATTCATAGTCCAAAACAAATAACGAAATCTAGATAACTAAACTTCGCCAGCTGCCTACGGTCCATCTAGCCACTTTTCTTAACTTTAATATCATCCTGTTGAATACCTGAAAATGATGCTTATACGTCAACACAATGGTTGGTGAGAAACATAGGTTTTCAGACACACATATTCAATCCTTTTCTAAAATCATTAACCGAATTACTGTGATTATAAAACAATACTTCCGCATGACAATTATGCTAACTAACATACAAGCTAACATGCAATTCAATCCAAATCCAATTAATCAAACTCCAAGTAGACGACCTCAATCACTCTTGGATTAATCCAAATCCTTTTTTTTCCTCTAGCTCATGCCGAAGATACCCTCAAGTAACCCTCTTGACTAGGTAACATCTCAATATCACATCACATAACCAAATCTCTTTCCCTCTAGCTCAGACCATAGATACCCGCAAGTAATCTACCTGACTAGGCAACATCTCAATTTCACATCACAAAACATATAACACATAACGCATATCAGTCACATAATAGTCCATGCATTTACACTAACACATAATCACAACAATTTAAAACATATTTCAACACTTGCATCATTTCCATCCCAAGTTTAAAACAATGTAAAAAGTGGGACTATGTAACTCACCTGAATGCTCAAAACGCAGCTTCTAATTCTTATCACGCAACTATACAAATAAATAAACATGGTTACACGCGACTAAGCTAAAAGCTCTAGTCCATGTAACACACATATGATGGATGTCTAAGGGTTTGATTAACCATCATGGGTCACCCCGACACCATGCCCAACCTTAACCACTTCATTAATACATTACACTAGTTAACTACAATTTATTTAAAAAAAATTTAGTGTATCTTTACTAGCTTAAAAACCTTACTTGCTGACCTTCATAAATTATACCAAGAATCACCTAAGTTCATTTATGAGTTTAATAACTACCTTGTGATTCCCAAGTACTCATTACATGTGTAACTATCCCAAATAAAATCCAACTTCAAAATTGTCCTAATTTGGATCTGATTGCACACTAAAATGTATGGCCCTAACTACCATACTTAGACACAAAATTAGACGCTATCCTTCTAGGGTTTCTTTATATACATATTGAACTTAACCAATGTAGATTGGCTAATCTTAATTCCACTTTTAAGTTAGTGTTTTATCCTCCTAAACATGACCTAATTTTGACTCGTATTTACTGTTTTGAAAACTTTTAGTGTAATCATTATTTGAATGACTTACCGAACTCTAAACGACTTAAGGTATAACACCTCGTGTTTTAGGTCATTGTATGACATTATGTAATTCACAATTTATTTTTAGGGTTTTACGCGTTTGCTCTTAAACCGTAAACGTTAAGTTAAATCGCGTAAACTAAAAATGATCATTCAATGTAAACGGGCATTAAACGATTAAATGTTTACATCAAGAAGAACTATACGAATAGGAAGGAATCAAAAAAAAGAAGAAAACAAAGGGTTTACCTTGGGAAAATAGGTGTTTTCACCTTATATTATCAAGCCAAGGTTGAAATCACAAGGGTGTGCTTGTCTCTTCACATTACTAACTCATCCACACAAAGTATATATAAGCTTAAATACATTTCATACTAAGGATTTTAATGTGTTCACATGTTAATATTTTAGCTAAAATCACCATTTAAGGGTACTTTAAAATATGTAAAATGAATATTACTTATGATCATTGTTTTGTACACTTATTTACATGTCATATGGATGATAATAATTAAGTTAAAAAGGAATGTATAAGTGTTTTAAAAAACATGTACGTTAAGGTATAAACATGTTTAAGTGCAAATATTAGTGTTTCTAAAATCAACTTATGAGTTACAAGTTGAAAATGGGTAAAAATAACAAGTTAATCTTGTTATCTTGGGACTCACATGAACAAAAACATGACCTAATGGACCAAAGTATATTAAGACATAAGAATTAAAATTCTAAAGGGTTTTTGTATAACAAAGTGGTAAAGCTAAAAAGTCCTAAAAACAAGTTTTAAACACATTTTGGAAAATAATATCTTAGGGGCTGTTTGTAATTCGAAATTTACATATATGTTTTATGATTTTATAAAATACTACATGTCACAAGGATCGAGGGGTCATAAAGAACTCGAAAAACCGATTAATAACGAAGAAGATACGCTATTTACAAGTTTACGATAGTTAATACTTTTATAAAACAATTTTTATAAAAAGTACTATTCATCACAGAAACTTATACTTTATAAACATCAATAATATGATAAAACTTTCAATTACGAGAACGTGTTCGAAAGAATCGCTAAAAACGGAGCTATAACGAATAAGATACGGCTAAAACGGGTTTTACGTTAATTAAAAGTATAAAAATGATTTTATAGCTGTTATGAACAGTAAAACACTATTCATCACAGAATCTCAAAAACCTAAGAATGTGATTTTATGATCACTCGTCTTAATACGAAAGCGTGGGCGTAAGAAACGCGAGAAACGGGCTTAAAACGACAAAGTTATGTCATTTTTACTAAAGGCGTAATTATAAACGTTTTTACTTTATAATTACGATTTCACTTAAACAAATAGATGGTGATATAGCTATATAGATTATATATGTTATTAGTTATCAAAGTGCTATATTACTAGGGAATTTCATAATGAGGCTTCTTCGGATGGCGTATTGACGAGTTGTTGGATTTACGATTTAAAGTGTCATAACTCCTCGTACGTCATGTCATGACCTCTTAAATTATGATAGCCCGAACGATAGTACGATGATAACTATATAGGATTATATACAGTTGTTGTTAGACAACATACTTGATTACTGATTTGACCTATATTAACTAGGTTGCATTCGAGCGTTAGCGTGACGCGTTTTTACTTGGGATATTTTGTTATCAGTTTACTCACTCAAGGTGAGTTCATAGCCCCATGTTTTACAATTATTAAATTACAAGTTTTTGGGGTGAGAAACATATGCATGTTTTACAAATTGGACGCAAGTGTACATTTTATCATAATTACGTTTTGCCTAAGTAGCGATAACCCACTATGCCCATGAATCATGAACTGTCAATTACTGGAATGTGAGCGCGAATGATTATAGATAGATCTATTTGGGATTGACCTCCCCGTTCGGGTGACTAGCTATCACTGGAAACGAACGTATATCATGTCGGATACTGGATGTTACGGGTTGAACATCATCACGGGCAATGTAGGCAATATTTATATATTGTATTCAATTATGTCGAGCTTCGGTGTCATGAGCTTAGGTAAACGTAATTACATTTTGTGATGTCTGCATCTGTTGCATTATCACTGGGAAAGTCTTGCGGTCCTGCATATACATTTACATAAACCTATGAAATTCACCAACTTTATGTTGACGTTTTTAAATGCAATGTTTTTCAGGTCATTAAGCACGAGGTGCGAAGGATACATTGGTGGTTATATTATGAAGTCATGCATTAAAGATTTAGTCGCATTACATTTTGTGTATCTGTTATGGGCTGGAAATCTTTGTAATAATAACAAGTAAACAAGTAAAGCTTCGGGCTTTTGTAACACATACTTTATTAAATCCAATGTATCAGTTTTAAACGACTTTTTGGTCGTTCTTATATTATCTTGTGTTGTTGATCTGAGAAGTAACACGCCCCGGACCCTTATTCCGCTGCGACCCAATTTGGGGGTGTTACAGATTGGTATCAAGAGCCAAGGTTATAGAGAACCAGGTCAAATGTTTTTGCTGGACTATAACCGTTTTCAAACATTGCATTCATACAAAGGGGTTTTCACGGGACATACATACACTAATTGTGCATTAGTCGGTTAGGCTAGATGCATGCATGATTGATATTCATGATTGATACATGTTATAATATAAATGTATATTACTATAAGAGTCTTATATTAGCATACTTATATAAGCTAATTTTGATTTCAGATATTATCATGTCAGATTCTGAGCATTCTACAGTTACATACACATCAGTATCCTTTCCAGTTAAGGACAATTCAGACATTGGTTCACCAGGAGTCGATATACCACCTATTATGCCAGAGGACCCATATGCTTACATAATGGCTGCTTATTAGGTTCCACCATCGCTTGACTACATACTTAGCCCCGAGGTTCCACCATCGCCTGACTACATACCTGGCCCAGAGGAGCCGCAGTCACCTCCCCCACTGGACTTTGTTCCTGAGCCGATGTACCCTGAGTACATACCATAGGAGGATGAGATACTCCCGGCCGAGGAGCAGCCACTACCTGCTGCTGCCTCACCCACTGCAGATTAACCAGGATATGTTCCTAAGTCTGATCCAGAGGAGGACGATGAGGATCCCGAGGAGGATCCAGCTGACTATCCTGCTGATAGGGATGATGATGAGGATGATGATGATGAGGATGAGAATTAGGAGGAAGAGGAGGAGCACCCAGCTCCGACCGACTCTGTCCCACCTATACACCGTATGACTGCCAGGATATCTATCCGGGATGAGCCATCCATATCACTTCCTCCTAGGAAAGAGGTCGAGAGACTTCTTGCCTTAACCACCCAACCACCATCACCACTTACTCCATTACCACATATACCATCCCCACCACCCAATAGCCCTACTTATATTGAGATTCCCGAGAGTTGTTTACCTTTTCGGAAGAGGGTACGTTTTGCTTCTCCCAGCCCTAGTCATGAGGTCGCAGAGAGTTTCACAAGTCCGTGCTCGCCAAGCAGGATAGACCTACCAAAGAGGGACACCCTTATTCATAGCAAGGGAGGACCTTGTATGATTTTTTTCAGATGTAGTTGATGTCCCTACCTAGATGTTCGACGTCTGGGAGCATAGACTATGACATTACAGATTACATGGGATGATTCTGGTAGTCAGCCTTCGATGAATTGCATCGACCACCGTAGAGGGGTCAAATCAGAAGGGTTAACGATCATTGTCTACCATTGTTGAGGATGAGACTACCAGCATGTATGGTATTATGGAGGATGCTCAAGATGACCGGTCTCAACTGAGAGGCCGAGTCAACTTGTTATATAAGGATAGGTCTGTTCATCGTCGTTTAGCAGTAATGATAGAGAGAGAGGCTAAGATGGCTCGTGAGGCTTGGGGACTATCCATGGATTCTAGCGACTATGCACATTCAGATGTTATGTCATTACGTACTACAGTAGTGGCACAGAGTGCATTGATTTTCAGAGTTTACAGTCAGCAGATCACATGAGACAAGGTGATTTCAAGTTATTGGCATCAAACATAAGAGACAGGGTTCGTTGACTAAGACATTTGAGGTATTGCTGAAAGGACACAGACCACCAGAATGGACAAGTTTTCAAGAGGCAAAATAGACCCGCAAAAGGTCCGGGCGACAGCCAGATGCACAGGAGAGGCGGTAAAAAAGTCAAGATTCCTAGATTTGGTTATGTAGTAGCTATGCTATGCCAGCCTGTTAAGTAAATATAGGTTTTTCCACTAGCAGAACACTGTATAGATCTTTTGTTTTGTTAATGCTACCCACTAAATAGGTCTTTTGTCAGGTATTTATCTACACTTTTATAGTAACATACCTAAGTGTTAGGGTATATCCCGGCTAGTATGGCTTTAGGTTGTTTCTTTTGTCTTGTAACCTAAGTGTAGTAATCATCTTGTATCTGAACCGAACATGTATGTTTTTCCAAGTTATATATGAAATGGACGGATTATGTTATCTATGAAATCGAATTTATATTAAATGAATGTCGATTTGGTTATACTATGGTTAATTTCAATAACAGTTGTACATTTCACTGTGTGATGTGATCTCGTTTTATTTAATGTGTATATGTTATGTCATAGTTATGATTTTATGAAATCTAACGGGTATTATGTTTTCTTGTGATTTAAAGAAAATGGCACCAAAGAGAAGGACCACGAGGTTAAACCCAGATGCAACACCAACACCAGTCACAGACACTCATACCATTACATCTGTCACCAACGCCCAAATTCAGGCAATGATTAACGAAGGCGTTACTGCTGCACTTGCAGCACATGATGCAACAAGAAATGGAAATGATAGCCATACTTCTGGAACGGGTGTCAGAAGGCCTGTGCAGGTTGCTCGTGAATGCACCTACCCGGACTTCCTAAAATGCCAACCCTTGAACTTCAAGGGCACTGAGGGAGTTGTCGGACTCACTCAGTGGTTCGAAAAGATGGAGTCTGTTTACAGCATAAGCAACTGCACAGTAGCATGCCAGGTCAAGTTTGCTACATGTACCCTGCAAGGAAATGCTCTTACATGGTGGAACTCCCATGTTAAGACCACTACTCCTGAAGCTGCCCATGCAATGCCATGGAGGACACTGAAAAAGATGATGACAGACAAATACTGCCCAAGGGGCGAAATTAAGAAACTAGAGTTCGAAATGTGGAATTTGAAGGTAAAGGGTAACGATGTGGTAACCTATAGCCAACGTTTCCAAGAACTGGCACTAATGTGCGATCGGATGTTTCCGGAAGAAATAGACCAAGTTGAGAAATATGTCGGTGGCTTGCCCGACACGATCCATGGTAGTATGATGGCGACTAAGCCAAAAACTATGCAGGATGCCATTGAGTTCGCCATTGAACTCATGGATAAAAAGATCAACACTTGGGCTGAATGTCAGGCGGACAACAAAAGAAAGTCTGATGACACTGCCAGGAACAACCAGAATCAGCAACCAAACAAGAGACAAAACACTGGAAGAGCTTATGCCGCAGGAAATGGTGATGGGAGACCATACGGAGGGCCTAAACCTCTGTGTTCCAAATGTAACTATCACCATAAGGGTCCTTGTGCTCCCAAATGAGGCATCAAGGGGAAACTGAATTGTCATTTAGGTCGTGACTGCAATGAGTCCCCTAAATGTCACACTAAAGATGGGCAAATCAGAAGGCTGTTTTGAATGTGGTGCTCAGGGGCATTTCAAGAAGGATTGCCCAAAATAGAAGAACAACAACAACGCGTTGTAATCAGGGCTGGAAATGCAATGCTCAGGCAAAGGTGGTAATGCCGTGGGCAAATGCAGGGGCAACCCGAACAAACAATGCGTCATCACGGTATGGGCGTTTTCTCCTAAACAACCGGATATGCATCATTTTTATTTTTGAAACTGGTGCCGAAGAAGTTTTTGTATCTACTCTACTGCATTTAGCTCTCGAATGAATCACACCGACTCATTAGAACATGATTAATAAATGTCGAACTAGCCGACTGGGCGAAAGGTTGGGTTTAAAACACTATTATCCGGGGTTGTACGTTAAACCTCTTAAAACATCCTTTTTCAACATAGACCTAGAGCCCCGTAGAACTAGGTAGTTTTTGATGTGATAATTAGGTATGGATTGGTGGCAAAGTACCATGCCGTTATGTCTGTGCGCGAAAAGACCATTCGTATTCCTTTTGGAGACGAAATTTTAATTCGTTCGTGGGAGACGGAACAGCAATAAATACGGGAAACCACCGATTAAACATCATCTTCGTGTACTTCAGCTCAAGAGTATTAAAACGAAGGGATGTCACCGTATTCTTAGCAAATATCACCGCAAAACCAAAAGACGAAGACAAGTCAAGGATAACGACTTGAAGATGTGCCAGTTGTTTAAGAATTCCTGAAGTCTTTTCCGAGGACTTGCCGGGGTATTACCACCCACCCAACAAGTGAGTTGAATCGATTTAGTAACCCGGGTGCTACACCTGTAGCACGGTGTACCATATAGATTATCACCCGTTCGAAATGAAAGGAACTAGCAGAGCAACTGCAAAGAAAACTTACGGACAAGGCTTCATAAGACCCAAGTCCTCGCCTTGGGAGCCTCTAGTCTGTTGTAAAGAAGAAGATGGGTCTTTCCATATGTGCATCGATTACAGGGAATTGAAACAACTGACAGTGAAGAACCGCTACCCACGTCCCAAAGATCGATGATCTATTCGACCCAGCTTCAAGGGTCGAGTATTTATTCCAAGAATCGATCTGAGGTCAGGGGTATTCACCAGTTTGAGGGTTCGAGAAGAATGACACCCCTGACTACATCAGGACTCTATGACGAGGTCACTATGAATTTCAATCATGTCTTTTGGGTTTGACTAATGCACCGGCGTAGTTCAACGGACCTTATGAACCGGATGTGTAAACCGTATCTAGGACAAGTTTGTAATTGTCTTCATCTGATGACCATTTTATCTACTCCAAAAGTAAGAAGGAACATGAAGAACACCTTAGGCAGATCTTGAAATTGCTTAAGACGGAAAGAATTGTAATGCCAAGAGTTCTCCAAGTGTGAATTCTGGATCTCCAGGGTACAATTCCTCGGTCATCGTGATTGACTGTCGAGGTATTCACGTGACCCTACCAAGATTGAATCTATCAAAGATTGGGCGTCTCCAAAAACCCCAACAGAGATTCGCCAATTTTTGGGCCTTGCCGGCTATTATAGAAGATTCATCGAAGGGTTTTCAAAGATCGCCAAGACCATGACCAAACTAACCCAGAACGGTGTCAATTTGATTGGTGCGATCAACAAGAAGCAGCTTTCAACTGTTCAAGCCATAAGCTGTGCAGTGCACCAATCCTGGCCTTACCTGAGGGAAGCGAAGATTTCATCGCATACTGCGATGCTTCAAAGAAGGGTTTGGGGCGCTGTTGTTGATGCAAGAAAAAGTGATTTATTAGCATTGCACGCCAGTTAAAAATACATGAAAGAACTATAATACGACTTATGATATTTAGAACTTGGGGCAGTAGTGTTCGCTCTAAAAATTTAGAGGCACTATCTGTACGGAACCAAGTGCACGGTGTTCACTGATCACAAAAGTTTACAACACATTCTTGATCAGAAGGAATTAAATATGAGGCAACATCGCTGGTTAGAGTTGCTGAGTGATTACGATTGCGAAATTCGTTATCACCCAGGGAAGGCGAATGTTGTTGCTGATGCTCTGAGCAGGAAGGAACGAGAACCACTAAGGGTTCAGGCCTTAGTGATGACTATTGGCTTGGATCTTCCTAAACAAATCTTGAGAGCTCAGACTGAAGCACGAAAGCCGGAAAACATCAAGAAGGAGGATGTTGGGGGTATATTGGTTGAGAATTCAAAAGATCCGGAGAAACTTAGAACGGAAAAGTTGGAACCACGTGCGGATGGAACTATGTGCTTAAATGGCAGGAGTTGGTTACCATGTTATGGCGACTTAAGGACTGTGATCATGCACGAGTCCCACAAGTCTAAATACTCTATTCATCCGGGTTCTGACAAGATGTACCAGGATATGAAGAAACTATACTGGTGGCCCAATATGAAAGCCAACATCGCCACCTATGTTAGCAAATGTTTGACCTGTGCTAAGGTTAAGGCCGAACATCAGAGACCATCGGGTTTGTTAGTGCAACCCGAAATACCTCAATGGAAGTGGGACAACATCACGATGGATTTTGTCACGAAGCTTCCTAAGTCATCACAAGGTTATGACACTATTTGGGTGATCGTTGACCGACTTACAAAGTCTGCCATTTTTATGCCAATGAGGGAAACGGATCCTATGGATAAACTGGCAAGAATGTACCTAAAGGAGGTAGTCACGAAGCATGGAATACCTGTTTCAATTATCTGTGATCGTGACCCTCGGTTCGCATCAAATTTCTGGAGGTCACTTCAGAAGGCTTTGGGTACAAGTTTGGATATGAGTACTGCATATCATCCGCAAACCGACGGACAAAGTGAGAGAACCATCCAAACTCTTGAGGATATGCTACGTGCTTGCGTAATCGACTTTGGAAATGGTTGGGTTAAACATTTGCCATTAGTCGAGTTTTCATACAATAACAGTTATCATGCTAGCATTAAGGCTGCACCGTTTGAAGCACTTTATGGTCGAATAGGTCGTTCAACATATCCGTGTGTTTGGGCCGAGTTGGACAAGTTTCATCTCACTGGTCCAGAATTAGTGGCAAGGAAGAAACAATGGAGAGGATCATCCAGATTAAACAAAGGATTCAAACCGCTCGCGATCGACAAAAGAGCTACGCTAATTTAAAGCGTAAACCGATGGAGTTTCAAGTTGGAGATAAAGTTATGCTTAAGGTTTTCCCACTTGGAAAGGGGTTGTACGTTTTGGCAAACGAGGGAAGTTAAACCCCAGATATGTCTCGGACCATTTCAAATGTTGAAAAAGGTTAGACCGTGCATACAGCTTTAGCTTTCCTCAAGAGCTGAGTAAGGGTCCACAAATATGTTTCCATGTATCCAACTTGAAGAATGTTATTCCTGACGACCTTTAGTCTTCCGTTTGAAGGACTCCAAGTGATGACAAGCTTCATTTTGTGAAGAGCCAATAGAAATCATGGATTGCGAATCAGCAATTGAGGCGAAGCCGTGTCCTAAATTGGTACACGGTTTGATAGGAACTCTAGGCCAGGGTCCTGAGTTTACATGGGAAGTGAATGATCAAATTCAGGAAGAAATATCCACACCTCTTCACCAAGACTGCACCGTCGTCAAGTGTCGTGTGATAAGCCTTGAAGACAAGGCTCATTTAACGGGGGAAGACTATAACACCTCGTGTTTTAGGTCATCTTACGACATTATGTAATCCACTAATTATTTTTAGGGTTTTACGCGTTTGCTTTTAAATCGTAATCGTTAAGCTAAATCGCGTAAACTAAAAATGATCATACAATGTAAACGGGCATTAAACAATTAAATGTTTACATCAAGCAAGTGTTATATGATTATTTAGAGGATAATTATTATCATTGCACATTTTATTTTTATTGGTTACGTTAAGTGTTTACGTTTCGCGATAAAATACGTTTAGGCCTTCCCGAAAGCACGTTAACTTATCTACGCTTCATCAAATACCCAAAATTATACCCAATACTTAAAGTTGATTTAAAAGTTCAAGTATTTATCACTTTACACATATTCATCATAAAGGAATTCAAATCATAACTTACAATGTACAAGTTATACATTTTTCTAAGTCTATATAACTACATGAATACTTTTATATAAACAATATACATTATATAAATGATCAAATACATATCTAGCTTATACATATACATATATTTCGTGTATTATGACTAGGATAAGCCAAGATGAGACCAATAACTTCACAAATATCTTCCTAAAAGATATAGCATGCAACTTAAACCATGACTAGACCAAGATAAGCTCTAAATAAGCCTATCTTATTCTCATGTCATCCAATCTTCTTCAAGAAGTTTTGCCACCTTGCATACATAAACTAGACACTAAAATATCTTCCTAGTAGTATAAATAAGGGTGCACTTGTGATAGAAAAGCTCATACTTTCCATTTCATTACAAAGAAATCAAAAATCTCTTCCTTGTTCCTCTCTACAACCCACGGCTCAAAACCTCAATAATATACAATCCATTGCTTGATTTTCTATCATTATACAAGCATACACACATCATACTTAAGGTATTCTAAGAAGAATTGAAGGGTTGGTTAAGCTTTGAAAGGGTTTTAACAAGATATTGCAAGATTAGGGTTTTTGGTAAAAATTAGGGTTTCATCCTAATTTTTCAAGCCAAGAGGTTTAATCACAAGGGTGTGATTGTTATTCTTATCTCTACTCATCCACACAAGGTTATATATAAAGCTTAATCTTTTCATAACTAAGATTTTATGTGTTCATATGTTATATTTAGCTAAATCACCATTTAGGGTACTTTTGAATATGTAAAATGAATATTTACCTATGATTAATGTTTTGTGAACTTATTTACATATCACATGGATGCTAATATGATGTTAAAAGGGATGTATAAGTGTTTTAACATATTGTTTAAGTATAAACATGTTTAAGTGCAAATTAGGGTTTCTAAAAGTTAACTTAATGAATTACAAGTGAAAATGGTAAAATAACATGTTAATCTTGTTATCTTGGACTCACATGAACAAAACATGACCTAATGGACCTAATATATGTAAGACATAAGATATTAAGGGTTCTAATGGGTTTGTAACAAAGTGGTAAAGCTAAAAAGTCCTAAAAACAAGTTTTAAACACATTTTGTAAAAAAATATCTTAGGGGCTGTTTGTAATTCGAAATTTACATATATGTTTTATGATTTTATAAAATACTACATGTCACAAGGATCAAGGGTCATAAGAACTAACTCGAAAAAACCGATTGAATAACGAAGAAGATACATAATTACAAGTTTACGATAGTTTAATACTTTATAAAACAATTTTTATAAAAAGTACTATTCACCACAGAAACTTATACTTTATAAACATCAATAATATGATAAAACTTTCAATTACGAGAACGTGTTTCAAAAGAATCGCTAAAAACGGAGCTATAACGAATAAGATACGACAAAAACGGGTTTTACGTAATTAAAAGTAATAAAAACGATTTTTTTATAGCTGTTATGAAACAAGTAAAACACTAATCATCACAAATCTCAAAAACCTAAAAAAGTAATTTTAAGATCACTCGTCCATAATACTAAAGCGTGGGCGTAAGAAACGCAGAAACAAGCATAAAACGACAAAGATATGTCATTTTTACTAAACAGGCGTAATTATAAAACGTTTTTCACTTTATAATTATCCGATTTCACTTAAAACAAATATATGGTGATATAGCTTATATAGATTATATAGCTATTAGATAACGAAGTGCTATTTACTAGAGGAATTCATAATGAGGCTTCTTCGGATGGCGTATTGACGAGTTGTTGGATTTACGATTTAAAGTGTCCTAACTCCTCGTACGTCATGTCATGACCTCTTAAATTATGATAGCCCGAACGATAGTACGATGATAACTATATAGGATTATATACAGTTGTTGTTAGACAACGTACTTGAATACTGATTCGACCTATATTAACTAGGTTGCATTCGGGCGTTAGCGTGACGCGTTTTTACTTGGGATATTTTGTTATCAGTTTACTCACTCAAGGTGAGTTCATAGCCCCATGTTTTACAATTATTAAATTACAAGTTTTTGGGGTGAGAAACATATGCATGTTTTACAAATTGGACGCAAGTGTACATTTTATCATGATTACGTTTTGCCTAAGTAGCGATAACCCACTATGCCCATGAATCATGAACTGTCAATTACTGGAATGTGAGCGCGAATGATTATAGATAGATCTATTTGGGATTGACCTCCCCATTCGGGTGACTAGCTATCACTGGAAACGAACGTATATCATGTCGGATACTGGATGTTACGGGTTGAACATCATCACGGGCAATGTAGGCAATATTTATATATTGTATTCAATTATGTCGAGCTTCGGTGTCATGAGCTAGGTTAAAACGTAAGTTACATTTTGTGATTCTGCATACTGTTGCATTATCACTAGGGAAGTCTTGATTGCGTCCTGCATATACATTTACATAAACCTATGAAATTCACCAACTTTATGTTGACGTTTTTAAATGCAATGTTTTTCAGGAGGTCATTAAGCACGAGGTGCGAAGGATACATTGGTGGTTATATTATGAAGTCATGCATTAAAGATTTAGTCGCATTACATTTTGTGTATCTGTTATGGGCTGGAAATCTTTGTAATAATAACAAGTAAACAAGTAAAGCTTCGGGCTTTTGTAACACATACTTTATTAAATCCAATGTATCAGTTTTAAACGACTTTTTGGTCGTTCTTATATTATCTTGTGTTGTTGATCTGAGAAGTAACACGCCCCGGACCCTTATTCCGCTGCGACCCAATTTGGGGGTGTTACAGATTGGTATCAAGAGCCAAGGTTATAAAGAACCAGGTCAAATGTTTTTGCTGGACTATAACCGTTTTCAAACATTGCATTCATACAAAGGGGTTTTCACGAGACATATATACATACAGTACTTGTTGCATTAGTTGGTTAAGACTAGATGCAAAGCCACTACAACCCAATGCACATGACCCATGACCCATGTTAATTACCTATTGTCACCAGTCATGGATGTGTCGTAACATGACACTCTAAGCAACTACAACCCAATGTATATGACCCATATGATGTCAAATACTGAATGTGACCAATGATATCCTAATGCACATGACCCATGATCGACCCATATGAATTAGCCATAATCACCGGTCATGCATGGGTTCCATTATAATATAAGCCACTACAACCATGTTAATTAACCATTGTCACCAGTCATGAATGTGTCGTAACAGGGAGGTCGACCGATACTCACCGATTAATCCCGCTTAGAACGATTACAAGCTACAGGCAGGTCGATCGCCCGACTATCGATTCGCGATTTTTTCAACCTTTGCTACTATTACGTTAAATTTTGTGGTAAACAATTAAAAAAACTTTTATTCACAACTATTATCGTGGCTAAAAGTATTTTCCCGATTAATCCCGCCTAGAATGATTACAAAAGATACCGGGAGGTCGACCGCCCGTCTATCGATTCACGATTTTTGCAACCTTTTCTATATTATCGTGGCTAAAGGTATTTTCCCTCTGATATTTTCGTGAAATATTTCGTAAAATTCGTGATAATGTATTCCCCCAAAAATTTCATGAATCATATTCCCCCAGAAACAACTCCTCCTGTCACCCGCCACAACTCCCTCTCATCTCACCACAAATCCTGTCACCACCACAGCTCTCATCACGTCACTCTCTCGTCGATCGCTGTCACTCTCCCGTCATAGACCCACCACTCCCGTCACCACTAGTAAGTATTATGTTCCTTTTATACACATCGTTCTAAAAAAACCATGTTTATGATTCTGTAATTGAAAATGTCTTGATTATGCTGTAATTGAACATTTGTTTTGAGATTTCTTCTTGTAAATTATGTCATATTTCTTGGTAAAATTAGCTAGTTAATTGGTTAAAATATATAAGTAGCCCTGTTAAGCCTATTACCACATGAACATGGAACCAGAATTGGGACTAAATGAATTAGGGTTCCTGGATGGGTGATATTTACAAGGGGAATGGGTGGTTGAAAAAGCTATAAATTGGCCTCAACCAACTATCTTAATTGAAAAAATAAATGTCAAGTTACCAGAATCTGTTCTTATATTGTGAGTTTATATTGGTTTTTGTTCACCGGACCTTTAAACTAATGATGAGGTGACCTGCAGGGACACATTTATAAACATGAACAAGTCTTGGATGGAGACTAATAGGATCATCAAATCTTATGTTGATGGAGTAGCAGTGTTTATTGATTATGCAGTACACAACTTGCAAAAGACAGGGAACATCGACTCACGAGTTAATAAAAAACATATTTACATTCCATGTCCGTATACCAAATGTTTAAACCACACAGACCATAAAGTAGAGGAAGTGCAATAACATTTATACAGACATGGGATTGATATAAGCTACACAAAGTGGACTAAACATGGAGAAGAGGATGAGCCATCAATAAGTGCCCCAAAACCTGTTAATGCTACAATAGAGTTTGTTGACGACATGGATTTTGCTTATATTCCAACAGATGGCCCAGCAACAGTAGAAATGGTTAATGCTACAAAAGATAATTTTGATGTGGATGACCTTGTCAAGTTTCAAGAACTATTATTAGACGCAAAGAAGCCTCTTTACGAAGGATGTCCTGACTTCACAAAGTTGTCCGCAATAGTTAAACTACTCAACTTGAAGGGTAAATACGGAGCTTCTGGGATAAAGTTCTTCACTGAATTACAGGCAAGATAAAAAAAAAGAAGCTACCTGCTGATAATGAAATGGTGGAATAAAACGTATCAAGCTAAAAAAGTTTATGAAGATTGAATAGGATCAGGATATAAAAGATACAAGTATGTTATCAACACCTGGCTTCTATTACTGGAAGAATGACAAAGCATCTGACTGCGTGTTCTAACATTGAGGACATTAAGTATGGAGGAGGATAATAAGACAAAGAAATGTACAAAAACCTCCAGCAAAGGTAAAGTGGTACTTTCCAATCATACCAAGACTGCAACGACAATTTAAGGATAAGAAGTATTTCAGAAGATTTTAAGATGGCACCGACACGGAGATTAACCGATGGTGGTTGGGTATACTTATCACCAGCGCAAATACCACAAGCATTGCATACCAAGAAAATTCCCCAAAAATCGCTGAAGATACAAGAAATCCTACGGCTAGGAATATCGGGCTGATGGGTTGACGTCACACACGGGAAAAGGCAACACAGTGTAATGTCCAGTGTTTAACTGTCATATATAACCTTCCTCCATGGTTGTGTATGAAAAGAAATTTACAAACCTTATCGGTATTAATATCGGATATCCCAGGAAATGATATCGATGTTTTTTTAAATAAAAAAACCGCCAACTGGATACTCGACTACAAACCAGTATATCATACTACATCAGATCCAGAACCTCCAACCTCCGACCATCCTTCTATAGACACTGCATCTAATCTTGAGAAATCCTGATAATCCTGGGCCCTTAGTTCGTTTACTGGGGTTAACAGACCAGCATACCCTTATCTCTTGATACAGGTGTGTACGTATGAAGCTTCCACAAAAATATACCTTAATTCAACGTGCCGTATGTTAATGGGATAAAATATGATTTACAGGCTAGCTCACTAAAGTATGGTCTCCTTATTATATACCAATAGATACAAGTACACAACAAGGATCAGAATCCGCGAGGCCAATAAAACCGGAAGCAGTATAGTGAGTGTCTTCGGTCTTATGTCCCAACGAGGCTTGAATAAGAAAATCGAAAGACAAATTGAATAATCGCTGTTTTTGAAAATGAACAAGAATTGATGTTGGCAACTAAAACACTTGGATACGTACAAACGCACAAAAAAATTAAGCAAAGAAAATATAGCTGGAACAAGAAAAGAAACTTAGATAATGGAAAAACACTAAAACTATAACATAAAGACACAATAAAAGGTCACAATAGGCTTCACGATAAACCAAATAATGCTATGAACTAACGCTAAATCGAAGACGAAATTCAAAAAGCAAATAACCTAAATAAAGCAAGAAAAAACTCATCAGTATAAACAAACTAGTACTAACAGTTAATTTAACTAACAGTACTAACATTGAGTTAGTAGCTACTAGCTTACAAAGTTAGAGTATTTGTAACTTAAGGGTAGTGACTGCTAGCTTTAAACAAACAAAATGAAACACAAGAAATAAGCAATATAGCTAAAATAGATATTTACCATTACGCTAATAAGCACTCAGTAATAAGAGAATGATCCAACAAGAATGAAACTACATGCTAAACTAGAGCTAAAAGAAATGCGTACAAACGTGATAACATATGTAAAATAAACCTTGAAACGGTAAAATAAGCGTTAAATCATAGCTTTACGCTCTCACCATAAAAGACCGTAAAGAGAAAATTGTATTAGATTCTCACTCTAAAAATCTAAGGAAAATCTAATCTAGAGGAAGAAAATAATAAAGCTTAAAATCAAAAAAGAATCACCAGTACTAATCAGATTTTAACTAACAAGTACTAACTTTGAGTTAGTCACCGTACTAAGGCGCAATTGTTGAGTTGTATATAGAATATTTAATATTCTTAAATTCTACGTAGCACCCCCGATGGTTTACGATGGAATGCGGAAAGTTAATTTCGAAATCCACCCGCGAATAACTTTGAATCAAGCATGGACCTTCTAAACCTTGTCCAAAACAAGCAATTTGTTTTTGAAATGATATAAAGAAGACACACCACTGCTCACATCCGTTATTTCAACAAGAATCACTTCACAATTGAAATATTCCGAACTGAACCAAATACGTCAGTTAAACTTAATGCTTTTTTTTTCCTGTTTTTCTCCTCGAAGTTTCAGCCCCGATATGGCTAGAAAAAGAACCCCCCTCGGTCGATTGAAACAAGGGATTGATCTTTGTTTTCGAAATTTATTAACAAAATTCTTCCCGCCCTCTAAAACGACAAATCGTCAGAAAGTGAAATGCACCGAGGATATCAGCCAAAATTTGATTGGATATTTTATATAGCTTGTATCGTATGTCATCAATGATCTTGTTAAGGGGATGACCGCTCAATCATGGGTTATCGAGAATTGCATCAACTCGATACATGTCTATAATGCCCTTAACTCAAATGATCAAGAATCATTGAACTCCAATCTGCTGGTGGTAAGCTCTTGACTGTGGCTTAGACAAAATGCCTCGCGAGTGTTTAAAAATTATCGAGAGCAAGGCCAAGGTAAACGTCATCAAGAAACAAGCTGTTGTAGCTAAAATTAGTACAAGCTCTTCCACCCAAGCATCTCATCTGATGTTGCTGAACTCAAAGATATGGTTTCTGGCATATAAAATTCTCGATTTGAAAGAACCAAACCCCGAACATCCGCCCCCTTAAAATCGGTTGAAACAAAGTTTGTGTAACTTGGGGGGAGGTCATTCTTATCAAAACTGTCCAGCCCACTAACACAACATGTACCATCGACAATATCCAAGAGTATGTGTCCCCATATGCCGCTGCGGCCAATTTCAACCAAGCTAATTTGGTATAACGACCATCCGATGGTCTCAATCAGATTCGACCTGTCCTTGGTTTTCCTCCTGTTTCAGAATCCTCATCGCAAATATCAAAATAATTCAAATCGAGGAAATAACATCAAACAAAAAAAGGAAACAATTTCAACCAAGGTCCAATTAATTCGACCACCGGTTCATCAACCCAGACTAATCAACCTGTAGCACATCAAGGACTGCTCCTCAGGACACACGTGTGACGAAAAACAATTAGGAAAGATTATGTCACAGCCAATGATGCAGTGTTGAGAAACATGCAAAACCAAGGGTCAAAACTGCAATCCCAAATAGGCAAATTTAACTGACTGCTTTCAAAATTTGTTACTACTCATGCCTAATACAGGCTTCTACTTCCGGTTCTCAGGAACTCTCCCTGGTAACACTGTTACCAATCGCAAATGAAAGATTATTAAAAGGTATCCACTACCCGAAGTGGTGTTTACCATCCAAGGACCGAAAGTATTAAATTCAAAAAGACGAGTGACAAGGGACACGATGTATTCCAGCATAATAACGGAAGCAACCGACGACGTCCAACCTCCTGTTGTCAAATTCGAATCTCGAAATCCAATTCCTGAGCCTGGGGCAATGTTGCTCCTGTTGTCACTCCCAGTTCCTAAAGCCATCAATTCCATTTCCATCAGGAAGAAATGATGAAAAGCGAAAGGAAAAGCTAAACGACCAAAACGAGAAATCTAGAAATCTTTAGAGATATAAGTTTCGAGAAATTAGCTTTAAACTAAAACCGATGCCTTGATTCTCAAATGCCTAAATTTTGCATCCAACTTTACAAACCGTAATTGGAAACAAAGAAAAATTGAGCCGAATTGGCAAGGACTTTCGCTTTGAATGAGAACTGTTTCAGCGGTCATAGCGGCAAAATAGTACTTTAAGTTAGACTCGTCTATGATTTTAGAAAAGATCCAAAAGTGAACTAGCAGTACTAACTCGGAGGTTATATAACTGTTGCTTGTTCCAAACACGCCCTTAATCAGATTATTATTTCATTTAACTGAATAAAAACAGAATTAATCAAACAACAAAATAATAAAACTATTATAAGCCAAATTCCAATCCCATAATAAGCCCTATAAAATAAGCTTGATTATTCTAGGACATCATGTTAATTTCATAACTAACTGATTTAGCAAATGAACAAAGAGAGCTAACGTCTAGAAATTTACATCAATATCACTTTAAACTAAACAACTAAGGTGCAAGAATAAGCACTAAACATAATAATAAGCATAATACAAGCTAAGTAAAAGGAAAACAAATAAGCACTATTAACAGTTTCACTGCAGTAAAATACAGATATATAAGAAAAAGAGAGGCTTACAACGCTCCCTATCTCTCTAAAAACTAGGCTAAACCAATAATACAAACATAGCTCTAGGCTGTATAGAAACAAGCTAGAGAGAATTCCATAAGCCCCTATCCACAAGCTGGCATTATCATCCACAAAAAAAATCAGTGGAATATTTTGAGAGTGAGTTTTTGTTGCATTTTCCTCTTTGCTTATTTAGCCTTTTTAAGTTACTGAATTTAAAGCAGCATATGAATAAAGCGTGCGTCTACTGGAAGAGCTTTTGAACACAAAACAACATCAATAAAGAGAACTTAGTCACTTGGAATTGCGTAAATTGCATTAAAACGATCAATTGCTTTAAAACTTGAAAAGCGTGTTTACAAAGCTGAAAGTAAAAAAAACTTAAATGACTTAACAATAAGCATTAGTTATATTAAAAATTAAATCTAAGATAAAAAAACATTAACTCTTTTCAAAGTTTACACAAAGACTCTATTTTGATAGCCTAATTCCTTTCTTCTCTTTGACTTCCTTTCTCTTCTTTCTTCTGTGTTTCTTTGTAGAGAACCAAAACCAAGTGTGCTTGTTGTGTGCAGGGCTATTCCAAAACAAATCCCCGGCCTTTCCATTTTCTTTGTGCTTCTTTTGATTCAATCAAGCCCTGACTAAGATACTTGGAGAATGGTGAGGGATTGCCAAGCATGGCACTCATATAACAGCTGTGGGGAGAGCGATGGGAAGAGGAGTGGTTGAAATGATTTATCTAGAGGTGTTGAGGTGTATGTTTAGGCAGGGTAGAAGTATGGCGGACGACATCCCCCTTAATATTGTACCTGGGTTTATGTTGGCCGTTGAAAGATGCTTATGGTACAACTCGAGTAGCTGGTTTGTCCCTCAAGTTATGATAACTTCTTGGTCAAAGCTTTGCCCGTATGTGCAATTTTCGACACCCTTGTCTTTTTACTTTATGTAGTACAACTTAAGGTTTGGCATTTTTAGTCCCCTCAAGTGTAATTTTTCTTCATGTGTGCTTGACTTTTGGCTGTTGGTTGACTTTGTGATCTTTTCCATCCCATGCATAGTTGTGAGGTCGTTGTTTGGCTTTACATCTTTGAGTATCCCAGTCTGCCACAATTTCAAACGCAAAAACATACAAAATACAAATGTATCTTTGGTACAATGTTTTAGTCTTTTAAGTCCGTTTTAATGGAAAATGGTATGTGCTAGTTGAAGCACTAACCAAAATCCCCCATACTAAGGTAATATGTCTTTTCCTCGGACGCAATGTTATAAATAAACACTCAACAGAACCAAGAACTCATAACCCCCCCTCGACTATTAACCCGAAAAGTAACTAAGTGATTCTGTCAAAGGAACTAAAGAAACAATAGCACTCGACAAGACCCGTTTTTTCACCATTTTTAATATGTACACTAACTATCCCCTAATATTTTTTGGATTTTTCCATTCACACCTTTTTCTTTTCTAAACAACCGCTGTTTGACTTCCCATTATTTTATCAACATATAGGGAACAATAGAATCGAGAACGCGCGACCATAGGAAAAAGTCTAAAAAACTACTGAAGTCCTGACGTATAAAATCTCGTCCCCATATTGTTTTTTTCATCTAGCTCCAAACCAAGCAATTAACAAGATCATTTATCAATAAAGGTCTAATTGTTTAAGCACGCATACTTATGACTTGTGAACTTTTTAACATCTCCAACACGATATATGATTTAAAAATTGTTGTTGTAACTGCATTTCAACTCAACATAGATCAAATTATTTTCCATGACAGTCCGTAATTTCAAGAAGAATCCATGACCTCCAAAGCAAGTAACAAATATAGGTTAAACCGTTGTAACTTGTTTTGTTAAAGAACAAATTTTTTAACTGGTAGAACTTTTGCAATATCGTTCATCGATCATCATCATAAGTTCTTAAAGTTAGGAATACTCGTTGCTTAGTTGTTGAACACCTACCTAGGACCTCGCTCCCAAGAATATATCACGACCAACAGACCGGTGTTTCTTAGTCCTGAAAACCCCACCCCTTTGCAGTCCGATGCACGTGGGAAAATTCACATTCAACACCTCTTCTAATATTATCGGCTAGAGGATGGGTGTCCTTAAGTTTGAACCCTCACCTAAGACACCTCGCTTCCTGTGAAATATCACAACACACCAAATCCTTAGAAGAAAAGAACATGTCTTAGATTTGAGCCCTCCACCGACTATCGTTGTATAGCGGAGTGCGGGATATCACGACACAACATTTACTTGCTCCATATACCCTCAAATGTATCTTCCAATTGGCATAATTTCATTCATACTTCATTGCTAGCATTTTTTGCATTCATAATTCATTCATCTTACCTTTGGCAATATTATCTTTCTCAAATGAACTAAGAACAGAAACAAAACATCGTTTTTAAAGATCAAGTTACAAATTTGAAGCTTTTTTCTAAAAAACAATCGATTGACTTAGGTTGAATTGAAAATAGCACGTATGATAGGTTGGATTAGAAGCGTAATGGTAGGAAAGAGCCACAAGTACTCATATAATATTTTTAAGAAGAATCTTGCTTAGCACGTAAACTTATATTTCCAACTCTATCATTCTGTCTACACCTTATTAAAATTCGAAATCAAAAGAATTCGTGAAACGCTTAGTCCTACAAGCGGTGAATTAGTGAAAAAAAAAACTAGCTTAGCGGCTCAACACGCCCGATCGAGTCCAAGATTATTCTCAAATCAACCCACTTAGGAAAAGTCAAACTGAGAACAAAACACTTATTTTAACATTTTGAAATTTTTTTTATAAATTTTTTTCATATTTTTTTGGTATTTTTCTGGCAAAAATTTGGGTGGCGTAAAAAACAGGATTAAACCTGACAAACAATGGCTGCTAGGCAAAAATCAAATAGAAATTCCCCCCACATACTAAACTAAACAACGTCCCTCGATGTTTTGAAAGGGGCACCATACGTAAATCCTAAAAAGGACCGTTTATTAAGTGTGTCACAAAAGATAAAACGGTAGTCGATTTAGATTAGGATATTGGATTCCCAAAATGAAGACTTAGGAAGAGAAAACTCTTGTGAATAAACGCAAAACTGAGAGCACACGAGGAGTCTTCACAATCCGGGCTAATCCTGGCGACATTAACAACACAAACACAAAACCCTGGTTAAATGAAACTGGCGAGCCTCCAACACAAAAGAGAAATACACTATTCATTAATGTTACACAATACTACGCATTGCGTACATACGCAGTCGGGTGTGCTAGAACCCACGAAGCGCTTGTGTTAAGGTCCTTGCACTGACCCGTTACCCTGAATTTATTGGCCCATGTGGAACGACTTGAATCTGGGACCAAACCCAATTGTAGGTACGTCCCCTCCAAAGTAGTGCTTTCAAAACGATGACCACGTCACTTTGAAATAGTTGGACCCACGAGTTTGGATAACTCGACTGATGCCATATGGCAAGAAAACGTTGGGTTACATGAATGGTCCACTCGCCAGCGGGTACTTAAGCTTGCCTGAGAAAATCTTACATTCATAGAGTTAAAGAGGAGGACTCGATCACACGATTGTTGAAAACCTGTTATTGATCTTGGATGTCAAAGGTAAACTCTAATGTTATTACTATACTCTTGGACAATTAAAAGAATTCTCCTAGGCATGATTAACGAAGTTCATTAAGTTCAGTTGAGCTGAACTTTCCTGTGAATCACCCGCTGGTTCTGATATCAAAGTTTTGTATGCTTAAATAGCCAGTAAGACTTTGAGGCTCGAGTCTTAATCTGTGGAAGCATGACATGCCTTCCCGTATCCTAACTTTTATGGAGAACAAGCTACACCCGATGGGTAGTTTTGTAAGCTTGTTCGGAAGGCCGCAAAGAGTGCGTCCATCTAATTTATCCGACCCAGAGCACGATTTTTAAGCCCACTTCAATGCGATCCCTTCATCAAGAATTCGTTTCAACCACTATTGGGAATACCCTCAACATGCCACTGGGATATGGTAGTTTGCGGAATGATACCGGTGAAGACGATGAGCTGACTCCGTACTTAAGTCATCTGACCTATGCAAATTGTCAGATGCAAAAATATGGTCCGCGATCACTTATGATTGCACGAGGGGGAACCGAATCTGGCAGGAAGAGAGATTTAAAGAATTGGCAAACAATCGGCGTCATTAGTGGGGAGCGCTTTTTGCCTCAACCCAATTTTGATAAATTAATGCAAATGCACTAATATATTATTTGTTCCCTCTTGAAGACGAGTAGAACGGCCCCATAAAATCACTGCCCACATGTCAAGATTTCGCAAACTGGATAGATGTTATGAGGCATCTCATCGACGTTTGCTGAAATTTTTCTTTGACGTTCTGAGACAAAAAGGTCACAACGGGTGAC
This sequence comes from Tanacetum coccineum, assembly GCA_026074375.1. Taxonomy (NCBI): domain Eukaryota; kingdom Viridiplantae; phylum Streptophyta; class Magnoliopsida; order Asterales; family Asteraceae; genus Tanacetum; species Tanacetum coccineum. Next base: position 38,435 of record BQNB010020656.1, on the reverse strand, counting down.
ATAAGTCGTGGGCAACCTTGTAGTCTTGGTCCAAGTAGAAACTGAATCGAGACGAATATTTTTTAGCGGTGTAATTGCACATGTATGTTCCACGCCAAGTGTGGTCCACTGTGGCAAGCTTTAAGAATGCAAAGCTTCATTGCCACCGAACATCAAAAAACGATCCTAATTACCTGGTCTACACATATCATGAATAGAAAGGGGTCGTAACCAAAAGTATTGGAGTGACGTCTATCGAAAAACTAACATTTCTGGCTATGGAGGACGTTAACATCCTTTAACATAAAAATCCCCTCGAGCAGGTAAGTTTGCGCAAAATCTGCAAACCATTGGGCATATTCATCACCACGAAAGGTACCCTCCCAAGTGTCCTCGAGAGGAATGATGTTTCCCCGAAATTTCACATTTTCACGAGCTCGACCTTTGATTGGGTAATTTCAAGTCAAGAAAGCGTGGTCTGCCGGCAATATCTGTTCTGCTCTCTATTTTAACAGTGGATAACGACATCAAACTTCATGAGTAGCCAAAAATCCACCGGAGCAACTCTTGGCTCTAGCAGTCCTGCTTAGCACAGCAGGTACTTGAGAGACCGAATGCGTCCCGTATACACTATGCCTTTTGGACAAACAAGATAATTGGCACAGGTAATTTCTCGAAAGCATACACTACGGCATAGTAATTGTTTTTGCGTTTGTATGAAATGTAACTTGACCTTCGGTCATGATTTTTTTGAGCTTGCAATAGTGTAAACGGCTGGAAGTGCTTGTTCTTACGTTTCCCCCTAAGGACTAACCCAACAGAAAATATCACTTGTCATCACACATGCATTTCCAACAAGAGCAAGTCCCCATCCGGGAGCCAACTAGGAATTGGAGCCTGGGTTTAACTTCATCATAACGGGTTATCAAATGACTCGCTGCATTCCTTCGAGACAAAGACTAAATTCGGAGTTTCCTATTTTTCAAGGAGGTGTGGTTCCATAGGCCGGGCGATTTTGAAAAATCTGAATAAACTTCGGGCGGTAGAATCCTGCCTTGACCAGAGAAAGACTGCGAATGACCCTTCACTGTAGTGGATGAGTGCGTCAATTATTGCAATGACCCAGTCCACTTTGGATATATCAACCTCAATCCCAGACTTAGAAATCTTATGGCGCAAGGACTATTCCTTCCTTATGACCATAAAGTCTGGCATTTTTCCCCAATTTACACAATAATTGTGTCTCACGACCTTTTGGGAGCATTTTAGACTAAAATGGGAAAGGCAGGAGGAGAAATAAACAAACCAAAAACAAGAAATCATCCATGAAGACTTCCATGGTTTTCTCAATCATATCATGAAATATTGCAACCATAAACACCTTTGGAACGTACCCCGGTGCATTGGATACACCCAGAAAGCTGCATGCGAGGATAGGCAAATGTCCCGTAATGGCAAGGTGAATGTAGTCTTCTCTTCTGATCAAAGTGGGTCAATTGGATCTGAAAGTATACCGGGTAGAATCCTTCCGAAAAAGCTATAAGAACTCATTTCCGGCTAATTCTTTCAGCAATACTAGATCCAATAAATGGTGCAACGGGAATGTCTTTACCGAGTTCATCATTGAAGTTTTTCCGGTAACCGAATTCAAACAATCGCCATCCCTTAACCCGAACCTAGTGGGTATAATTCATTTTCTACATTTCTACTCACCAACGAGTTATGCCTCCCTTCTTAACGGGGTGTGCACAATGAACCGAGGGCATATACCCAGGGATCTGATCATAGATAGAGGTAAATTAAACCCTGCTCAAGGAAGTTGATAACTTCTAGCTTAATACACCTCATGGAATTTGGGTTACCTTATCTGATGTTGAAACTACGGGTTTGTCTATTTCCTCTATCAAAATCTTATGGGTAGCAAAATTTTGGATCTATCCTCTTAATATCAAAATCTTCAAATACTATGGCATTATTTCGTGGTGACTTAAAACCACTTCGATCAGGGCGGTTATTACAATCCTCTCTTTTCAATATATTTAGCGATTATGATTCGGGAAATTTGTCATCACCGCTCCAAAAACTCATACTCAAGAGGGATGGCTAAGTCTTTGCATTCAAAGGTACGGGAGGATCTTCACAATGAAAATTTGACCCTTTATCCAAGGCACAATTCAATATCACAAACTGGTGACTGAGGAGATTTGAGTTCACTATTGATGCACACTACCAATTCCTTGCAAGTAAAACAGATATAGTCCCTTCATAAATCATAGATGCCGTCAACACCTTGAGGTAATTGAATCATCAAGTTCCAAGCACTTCATGACGATCTCCTTTCCATTAGAAAATCACTTCCTCGAAGGGAGTGTAAAGATAAGAGCGAAATCGATCATAAGGTCTGAAGTAGAGTGGGATTGCCACCTGCATAAATTTCAATACTTCGTTGAACATATTCTTCACAAGCAATGTCAAATAACATTCGATTGATCGGTTAACCGATTCAATGATATGTATGGAGAAATTCTAGTATCACCAACTTTGAAAGTAAGTCACGCATTGGTCATCGTGCCTACGGATCATATTGTTCAGCCGTGAACAACTATTAAGCAGCTTGCCGTCCTCAGGAAAGGTCTGTCTAAGATTAGGTGGAAAACCCGAGGATCTGGCAGACTTAAATCAATCGACCACAAAATCGGCAGGAAAGAAGAACGTTCCAACTTTCACGAAAACATCCTCGCAATGCCGAGTGGGAGTAGAAAACGTTCTATTTCGGCAAGTTCAAGAATCATTCGTGATTATAAGGTCAAAGCTTGGGAGAGAACTTAGTTCTTTCCCAAATTGGGATATGCATTACAGATTTGATTGCTTGCACCATATGAAACGGCAAGCTAAGCATTCATTCATCTCCGGAAAAATCACACGTATAAGAACAATCTGCCGGGTCTCCAAGTTTCTCGTGAACTTTTTTTAGGATATACCGTCCGAAGCAATTCTCGTATTACACCGGGACTTTGTACAACTCAATCATCTATCCTGTCATTGAGGAGCTTTCTAAAACATTGTTGCATAATTGGCATATGTAGGAGAGCGCCCTTCGGAAAACTTAGCTCAAAATGGAGATTCCGAAAAATCCTCCATAAATTTTAGAAGCAATAATATTGTCTTTTTCACGGAGCTATTCTTTTGTTGGCTCTAGAAGGATACAGGTTAAGGGTTTGGAATAGTCCTTTGAAGCAACAACGGCTTAACCATTTGTGGTCATCTTTTTTGTATCACAGAGGTTGGAAATGTTTTCCGGTGCTTGGTTTGCACCGTATCCTTTGTCACCTCGGGTTCCAATTTCCTTCTCTTTAGGAGAGAAAAGCGAAATATGAGGTCCATATAGGAAACACCCGGGGGTTAGGGGCCGCTTCAGGTGTAGTGATTTGCTTTTCATAACACCTTTCGGGTTCGCAATGGTGTTAGCTTGGGAAGAGAAACCGAGGTACAGCGGTTATTACTATTTCACGAATTTGGTGTTAAGTCCGTATATATAGTTGCCATTTTGATTTGCATAATAGTATTTGCATACTGCTCATTAGCTTTGGCGTAGGTATCAAAATCGGGCTTAGACACACCTGATGGTAGTGTAAACTGTGAGCATGGTAACTGGGCTATGGAAAAAAGTCGTGAGGGTTGATTAATCTGGTGGTGGTAAACTTGTCCTTGATGAAATTATTACCCGATTTTTGCGGTTGAAATTGATCCCCCGATTATGGTTGTTATAGTTGGTTTATGCATAACGAAGAAAACCGAAGGAGGTCCCGAGATATGCGGTTTGAGCGCAACCATCTTAGGTTGTAACGGGCATTCCTTGGTTGTCTGAGTTAACTGCTGCGCGGCTTGTGACACGTATACTTAGGATATTGTCAACGATAAATGTTGCCATTGGTGGCATGGACAATTTTGGGTAAGTAATGCCCACCCCCGCAAGTAAGCACAACTTTGCCTTCTCGACTGCTAACTTTACCAGGATCGGGAGCTGGGAGTTTTGGTTTTTCTTATCGAGGAATCAATGCTCTAACCATATCTTTCAGCTCAGACACATCGATGAAACTGCTGGGGTAGAAGAGCTGCGTACACACTTAGAAACAATGGCCTTGCTTCGTATATGATGAATCTATGGACTTTGCTACTCGATGATTCTTTTAGGCATTCTCGATGGCATATTTATCCAGAAAGTTACCACCCGCATCAGGAAGTTCAATGAAACAATCTGATCATATCGAATTTAGGGAATTAATAGACAATGTATCGAGTTGATGCAGTATTACTGTAAAACCCATCGAAATGCCGGGCATCACCCATAAAGAAAGATCATTGAAATCGGTCCCATGCCACACGTAAAACGTTTCACTCAAAATTTTGATTGAGATAACATCTTGTGATTTAGCATTCGAGAGATTTTTTGTGTTTAGAGGGATGGAAGAATTTGTTTAATGAATATTCAAAACAAGTGAAACATTCCCACTTAAAGAATAAATTGCGGGGGCTGCTTTTCAAGAGCCAAATCCCGGCTGCTCCCCTCGAGGAAAACGGGTAAAACTAGAATCTTAACCGAACGCATGCGGGACGTTTGGGACCTTCATCGTAGAAGGTGTATGCTTGTTTGAAAAATAGATGTGGGCATGTGGGTCTCTTATCATGTCCAAAAAATGCTTGTTTTTGAACAACAGATTAGGTAACCATCAGTGCTTGATAATCAAGAAAGTTAGTTCGCGTTGATTCTCGTTGAACAACGATTGCAATCCTCGTAAACCCACGGTGTGCCTCTGAGCAATTGAGCCCATAGTACTATTATCGTGGACCATCGTAACAAAGGAGGATTGAAAATTTCTTGACTTGTTAATTTGAGGTTTTCTAAAGTATTTGGTGGGTTGCAACAGAAGTTTGGAGATTGGTACTTGGCTGTTGTCGACGTTTACGGGCTTGAGAACGAGTGCGCATGCACAAAATAGAAATATAAAAAGAAAATTTACACTAATTTTTTTGGGTCTTCTTCCAATAATATTTATTCCAAATGATTTTACCGGACAATGAGATAGACAACTTCTAACCCAAATAATGCTACTTACTTCACGTAGCTCTCAAAAAGATAAACACATAACGAGCGAGAGTAGGAACAGCGCGAAAAGCTTAATTTCTCCTTTCGGGTCGTCATGTTCCTAGGGAACAACCCTCCTTAAACCCACTTTATTGAGCTTGTTTAACTTTATCAAGGGTGAGCCGTATGTTCGTAAGGAAGACACAAATTGGCAAGTTCTTTAAATCATTCTTTACATTTTGGAACCAACAATTTCAACCGAGAAGTAACGTTAATGAATAATACCTCAATTGAGAATATTATCCTTTGGTATATTCTAACCAATTTGTGAATTTTATTCTGTTTTATGGAAAATTGTTAGTTTATATATTTTTTGGTTTTTGCTTTTGTTTTTAGATGATAATTATACCAATAAAAGAAAATGAAAAATATTTTTGTACTTTTTATGTTTTTATAAAGAAAATATTCACAGCTTTAAACACAGATTGTCAATACGTAGCGATAATCTTTTTCACTGCCTCCCCGGCAACGGCGCCAAAATTGGCTCACTTAATTTGGTACTCCTTATATACTATACCAATAGATACAGCAGAACAACGAACAAGGATCAGTAATCCCCTCGTAGGCCAATAAGAACCGGAAGCAGTATAGGGTGTGTCTTCCTGTTCGTTATGTCCCAACGTGCTTGAATTGGAAAATCGCAAGACGAATTGATAATCATGTTATGAAAAATGAGACAAGGAATGATTTTGCACTAACACTGATAAAGCAAATGCATCATAAAAAATAAGCAAAGAAAATAAGCTGGAACAAGAATAAAAGCTAGAAATGGTAAAAACACTTAAAACTTTTACACAAAGACACAAATAAGCTCAAATAAGCTTAAGATAAACCAAATAAGCTAAACTAACTCTAAATGAGCAAATTCAAAAAGCAAATAACCTAAATAAGCAAAGAAAAACTCAGCAGTACTAACAATAGTACTAACAGTACTAACTATGAGTTCTAGTATAGCTGAGACTTAAGTTTTGTACTGAGGGGTAGCTCACGCGTTAGTACTGGCAAGCATTTAACAAAACAAAATGAAGACAAGAATAAGCAAATAAGCTAAAACAGAATTTACCTTACCCTATACAAGCAACTTCAGTACATCTAGAATGATGCAACTAGAATAACTACAATGTGCAAAATAATCTAAAAAAGCTACAACTGATATGACTTTGAAAATATCTTTGAAAAGGGACTAAAAAAGCTTAATATAATCTTACTCCTAAAGACAGTAAAGGAAAATGGTTAATCTACTCTAAAAAGCTAATGGAAATCTCAATTGAAGCAAAATAATAAGAACAGATAAAGACTAAAATGAAATCACAGTACTAACAGGTTTTATACTAACAGTAACTAACTTTGGAGAGTTAGTACTGGTAGCTTTAAGTAAGTACGGCTATTTTAAAGTTTCAAGTGTGCGGAACTAGCAAGTACTAACGTCGGAGTTAGTAACTTCATGTTCCAAACACCCCATAACAATCATTTTCTTTTTAAAAAACTGATCAAAAACAGATTGATCAAACAACAAGAATAAGATACATATAAGCAGATTCAATCGAATAGATAAGGCCCTTAAAAGTAAGCTGAAATTATTCTACACAAGTATTAAACTAATAACTAACATTTTTACAAATGAACTAAGAGTGCAAACATAAGAAAGTTACACAAATTCACTTTTTAAAACAAACAACTAAGCAAGACTAATAAGGGAGACCAACTTGACGTGAGCCAAATATTTAGGCGCTCGTTTGCCTAAGGGGATCGCGACCCGGGTGTCACCCGCCTTGTCACTTCGTGTGACCCGGTATCGGATCCCCCGAAACGCGCCAAAATTTGCTTCACGTATTGGTCTCCTATTATAAAACCAATAGATTACAAGTACACAAAAAGGATTAATGAATCCGCGTGGCCAATAGAAAACCGAAGCTAGTATAGGGTGTCTCCGAGGTCCATATGTCGCCACTAGGCTTGAATTGAGAAATCGAAAGACGAAATGATAATGCGATGTATGAAAATGACAAGGAATATTTGCACAGAAACACTAATCAAGCAAATGCACATAAAAATAAAGCAAAGAAAATGACAAGCTTGAACAAGAATACAAAGCTAGAAATGAGGTAAAAACACTAAAACTTTTATCACAAAGACACAACTAAAGCTGCAATAAGCTTAAGATAAACCAAATAACTAAATCTAAACATCTAAATGAGCCATATTTAAAAAAGAGCAAATTAAGCTAAATTAAGCAAGAAAACTCAGCAGTACTAACGACAGTACTAACATTTTTAGAACTAACAGACACTAACTTAACAGCAGCAGTACTAAACTCCAAGTTTAGTACAGTCAAGTGTAAAACAGGTAGATACTGTCCGTTAGCGTACATTCTGAGTTTTTCATGCTTAATTTAGCTTATTTGCTTCTTTTAAAATTGCTCATTTAGAGTAGTTTTAAGCTTATTTGGTATATCCTTAAGCTTATTTGAGCTTAGATTGTGTCTTTTGTGTAAAAGTTTTAAAGTGTTTATTTACCGATTTCTAGCTTATTAATTCTTGTTTCACAGCATATCTAATTGCATGCCTTATTTTTATGTGCATTTGCTTATTAGTGTTAGTGCCAAATCATTCCTTGTCATTTTCAAACATCGATTATCAATTCGTCTTTCGATTTTCAATTCAAGCCTCGTTGGGACATAACGACCCGGAGACACCCTATACTACTTCCGGTTTTATTGGCCACGCGGATTCTAATCCTTGTTGTGTACTTGTATCTATTGGTATATAATAAGGAGACCAACTTACGTGAGCCAAATTTTGGCGCCGTTTCCGGGGATCGAACCCGGGTCACACGCGTGACAGGCGGGTGACCCGGGTTCGATCCCCGGCAACGGCGCCAAAATTTGGCTCACGTAAGTTGGTCTCCTTATTATCTTGCTTAGTTGTTAGTTTAAAAGTGATTTGTGTAACTTTCTTAGTTAGCACTCTTAGTTCATTTGCTAAAACTGTTAGTTATGAGTTAACACTGTTAGAATAATTCAGCTTATTTAAGGGCTTATTATTGATTGGAATCTGCTTATAAGTATCTTATTTTTTGAGTGTTTGATACTCTGTTTTAATCATTTAAAAAGAAATGATTTTTAAGGGGTGTTGAACAAATGCAGTACTAACTCCGGTGTTAAGTACGCTATTGTCACTTTTGAAACTTTAAAACTAGCAGTACTACTTAAAGCTACCAAGTACTAACTCTCAAGTTAGTACATGAGTAGTTAAAACTGTTAGTACTGGTTATTGCATTTTAGCTTATCACGCTTTTTATATCTGCTTAATTGAGAATTTCCTTAGCTTTTTTAGAGTAATTAAAACCTTTTTCCTTTTACTGTCTATAGGAAGTAAGCTTATTTAAGCTTAGTTTTTCCTTTCAAAGTAATTTTCAATAGTAAAAAATGCGAGTTTGTAGCTTTTTAGCTTAATTCTTGTCCATTGCATTTTATCTAGTTCGCTCATTCTCTAGTTACTGAGTGCTTATTAGGGATACAGGTAAATATCTGTTTTAGCTATTGCTTAGTTCTTGTTTCATTTTGTTCTTTAAAGCTAGAGGCAGTACTAACCTTATACAAGGCTACCATACCAAACTTAAAGCTAGCAGGTACACTAACTCCATGTTTGTACTGTTAGTCACTATTGTTAGTACTGCAGGCTGAGTTTTTCTTGTCTATCTCAATTAGCTTATTTGCTTTTTGAAGTTACTGCTCGCATTTAGAGTTAGTTTAGCTTATTTGGTTTATCTTAAATCTATTTGAGCTGATTGTGTCCTTGTGTAAAAGTTTAAGTGATTTTACCATTTCTAGCTTTTATTCTTGTTCCAGCTTATTTTCTTTGCTTATTTTTATGTGCATTTGCTTATCAGTGTTAGTGCCAAATCATTCCTTGTCATTTTCAAACATCGATTATCAATTCGTCTTTCGATTTTCAATTCAAGCCTCGTTGGGACATAACGACCAGGAGACACCCTATACTGCTTCCGGTTTTATTGGCCTCGCGGATTCTGATCCTTGTTGTGTACTTGTATCTATTGGTATATAATAAGGAGACCAACTTACGTGAGCCAAATTTTGGCGCCGTTGCCGGGGAGGCAGTGAAAAAGATTATCGCTACGTATTGACAATCTGTGTTTAAAGCTGTGAATATTTTCTTTATAAAAACATAAAAAGTACAAAAATATTTTTCATTTTCTTTTATTGGTATAATTATCATCTAAAAACAAAAGAAAAACCAAAAATATAAAAAATATCTTTTTCCCAAAAAAAAAAGAAATAAAATTCACAAATTGGTAAAATACCAAAATATAATATTCTCAATTGAGGTATTATCATAATAACTTCCGGTGAACTTGTTGGTTCCCAAATCGAACAAAAGATTTAAAAACTTGCCATTTGTGTCTCTTACGACATACGGCTCACCTTGAAAAGTTAAACAAGCTATAAAGTGGGTATAAGGAGGGTTGTTCCTAGGAACTACGACCCGAAAGGAGCAAATATCGCTTCGGCGCTATCTCCTCAACTCCTCCGCGTCGCTTATGTTGTTAAACTATGTTGAGAGCTTACCGTGAATTAAGTAGATTCAATTTGGTGATCAAAGTTGTCTTAATCTCATTGTTCCGCTATAAAATACATTGTTGAATAAATAATTGAAAAACCAAAAAAAAAATTAGTGTAAATTTTCTTTTTATATTTCTATTTTGTGCAGTAAGCTAGCGCACTCGTCGTCAAGCCCGTAAACGTCGTACATAGCAAGTCCAACAAACTTCTGTTGAACCCACCAGAAAAAATTTAAAAAATCTTAGAGAAACCAAACAACAATCAGAAATTTACAATCCTCCCATATGTTTACGATAGGACGATAATCGAACTATGGTCACTTAATTGCACGAGGCACCACCGAGGGCATACAAAGAGGATGCAATCGTTGTTCCCGAGATCAACCGCAACAACTTGATATCAGCATGGCTACTAAATCTTATCAAAACAAGCAATATTTTTGGACAAGATATAGAAGACCCACATGCCCACGATATCCTAAATGTCAACAAGATCACTATCTACTAATGAAGTTCCAAACGTCCCGCATGACGTCGTAAGCTAAGCTTTTCCCATTTACCCTCAAAAAAAAAAGAAAAAGGAGCAGTCCGTGATTTGGCTTGAAAAAGAGCCCCCTCAATTATTCTTACATGGGATGATCTTGTTTTGAAATTCATAACAAATTCTTCCCACCCTCTAAAACAACAAATCCTTACGATAATGAAATCACAAGATTTTCAACAAAAATTTGATGAAACGGTATTTTACGTAGGCATGGGACCCGATTTCATATGATCTTCACTATAGGTATGCCCGCATCATGGTATTTACAGAACAATGTCGCATCAACTCATACATTCTATAATTCCTAAATCGTAAATGATCAAGATTCATTGAACTCCGCTGCGGTGTGGTAACTTTCTGGACATAAAATCCTCGAGAATGCCTAAAAATCAATCGAGAGCAAGTCCCAAGGTTCATCAATCACGAAGCAAGGCCATGTTATCACAAAGTGAGTCCACAGAGCACTCTTCTACTCCAGCAAGTTTCCAATCCGATTTGCTGACTGAAAAGATATGGTTAGAGCATTGATTCTCGATAAGAAAAACCAAACTCCAGCTCCCGCTCACGTAAAAGCGTCAAGCAAAGTTGTGTAACTTGCGGGGGTGGTCATTCTTACCAAAATTGTCCAGCCACCAATGGCAACATTTATCGTGACAATAATCCAAGTAACGCTTTCCACAAGCCCGCCGGCAGTTAGACTTACAACCAAGGGAATGCCAGTTACCAACCTTAGATGTGTTGCTAACCAAATATCGACACTCTATCGCTGGTTTCCTCTATGCATCACCATCAAAACAACCAAAATCCGGGGATCAATTTCCAACCAAATAATCGGGGTAATAATTTCCAATATCAAAGCGGACCAAGTTTTTTACCTAACACCCCAGCTTAATCAAACCCCCGAATCTTTTCAAGCTCCAGCTTACCTGCTCCGAGTCCACTACCATCAGGTTTGTGTCTACGCCCGATTTGATAACTACGTCAAAGCTAATGACGCAGTTATGCAAAATATGCAAAAATCAAATGTGCAAATAATAACTACAAAATCACCAAATTCGTGAAATAGTAATACTCGCTCTCTACCCTTCGGTTCCTCCAAGCAACAACCAATGCTAACCCGAAAGGTGATATTAAAGCATCACTACCTGAAAGCGCGGTGTTTTCCTATAATGGACCTCAAAATGTTCTTACCACCTAAAGATAAGGAATCAATTGAACCCGATGTGACAAAGAGAATACGGTGCAACCAAGCAACGCAAACCTCCACCTCTAAGTTGACCAAACATAAAATGAACCAAATTGGTAAGCCCTTGGATTGCGCTTCAAAGCTACATAACCAACCTTACCTAATCCATCAAGGGGCCAACAAAGCGCGAAAAAGCGCTCCGTGAAAAAGACAATCTTCTAGCTTCACAATTTATGGAGATTTTCCGGACAATCTCCATTTTGAGCTAAGTTTCGCGGGCGCTCTCCTACAAATGCCCCAAATTTGCACTACAATGTTTAGAAAGCTCCTCAATGAAAAGTAAAGATGATTTGACGTTGACCAAAGACACCGGTGAAACGAGAATTTCTCGGGCAGTCGCACGGTTCTCCTAAAAAAGTTTCCCGAGAAACCTTGTGAGACCTCCGCATATTTCTTATACCGTGAGATTTTCCCGGAAGATTAATGAATGCTTAGCCTTGCCGATCTCGGTGTCCAAAGCAATCAAGCCTAATGCCTCTCTCCATTTGGGAAAGAACTAAGTCCCCCCCCAGCTATTGACCAAAACCCGAATGTTCTGAACTGCCCGACCTGAACGATTTTCTACTCCCACCGGCATTGCCGAGGATGTTTTTCGGTGAAAGTAGGAACGTATCTTCTTTCCTGCCGTATTTTGTGGTCTTTTGATTAAGTTGCCGATCCCGGGTTCCCCAAAATCTAGGAAAGACCTATCTTGAGGACCGGCACGTGCCTTAATAGATGTTCACGGGTGAACAAATGACCCTAGCACGATGACCTAATCCGTGACTTTCAAAGATTGTGATACCTAGAACTAATTCTCTACATATCAACTGATATCGGTTAAACCGAATGCGAATGTTTATTGTAACAATTCCATTGCTGAAAATAATGTTCAAGAAGTACTATTGAAATTTCTGAAGGTGGCAATCCCAACTATCTCACTTCAGACCTTATGATCGATTCACGCTTCTCTATCTTTCACATCCCTTCGGAGGAAAGAGATTTTCTAATGGAAGAGATCGATGAATTTACTTGAACATGATGAATCAATACCACCCCATAGGTGTTGACGGCAACCAATGATTCTTATGATATACTGTTTTACCTTGAGGATTGGTTAAGTGTGACAATAGGTGACCCAAATCTCCATCCCGTCACCATTTGTGAAATTAATGTGCCTGAAAAGGTCAAAATATTCATGTGAAGAAACCTCCCGACCTTGAACTCAAAGACTTACCATCCCATCTTGAGTATGCGTTTTTGGAGGGTGATGACAAATTACCCATCATAATCGCTAAAAACTTGAAAGTGAGGATAAAACCGCCCGTGATCAAGGTTCTGAAGTCACACAAACAGTGCCATAGCTTAGAAGATTTCTGAAATTAATGGAATAGAACCAAAATTTTGCACCATAAGTTTTGAATATACGGAAAATGCCAAACACGCGTAAGTCAACATCAGATAAGGTGTTAACACCAAAATCCTGAGGTTTATTAAGCAAGAAGTTATCAAACTTCTGATGCATGTATAATTTACCCATCTTCTGACAGTCCCATGGGGTAAGCCCGGTTCATTGTTGACCCTAAAGAAGGGGAGGCATAACCGTGGTGAAAAATGAAGAAAATGAATTAATACCCACAGAGATGGTTACGGGATGCGAGTTTGCCATCGATACCGATTACCGAAAACTCAATGATGCAACTCGTAAAGACCATTTCCCGTTGCCATTTATGGATCAGATGCTTGAAAGATTAGCCAGAAATGAGTACTATTGCTTTTTGGACGGATTCTCCGGCTACTTTCAGATCCCGATTGACCCACTTGATCAAGAGAAGACTACCTTCACCTGCCCTTACGGGACATTTGCCTATCGTCGCATGCCTTTTGGGTTATGCAATGCACCGGGCACGTTCCAAAGGTGTATGGTTGCAATCTTTCACGATATGATTGAAAAAACCATGGAAGTCTTCATGGATGATTTCTCGGTTTTCAGTGATTCTTTCTCCTCTTGCCTTTCCCATTTAGACAAAATGCTCCAAAGGTGTGAAGACACCAATCTTGTGCTAAATTGGGAAAAATGCCACTTTATGGTCAAGGAAGGAATAGTCCTTGGGCATAAGATTTCTAAATCCGGGATTGAGGTTGATAAGGCAAAAGTTGATATCATTGCAAAATTGCCTCATCCCACTACCGTAAAGGGTATTCGTAGTTTTCTCGGTCACGCCGGATTCTACCGACGATTTATTCAGGATTTTTCCAAAATCGCCCGGCCTATGACCCACCTCCTTGAAAAAGAAACTTTGTTTATCTTCTCGAAGGAATGCATCGAAGCATTTGAAACCCTTAAGATGAAGTTAACCCAGGCTCCAATTCTAGTTGCTCCCGATTGGGACTTGCCCTTTGAAATCATGTGTGATGCAAGTGATTTTGCAATTGGGGCAGTCCTAGGGCAACGAAAGAACAAGCATTTCCAACCAATTCACTATGCCAGCAAGACAATGACCGAAGCTCAAGCACACTACACTACGACCGAAAAAGAATTACTTGTCGTAGTGTACGCTTTTGAGAAGTTCCGGTCATATCTCATTTTGTCCAAGAGCATAGTGTATACCGACCATTCTGCTATAAAGTATATGTTTGCTAAAAAGGATGCTAAGGCAAGACTAATGCGGTGGATCCTTTTGCTCCAAGAATTCGATGTTATCATCCGAAACAAAAAGGGAGCAGAGAATCTGGTCGCCGATCATCTTTCCAGACTTGAGAACCCTCATCAAGATAAACTCGAGAACAAGGAAATCACTGAAAGGAAATTACGGAAATTTCCTCTCGAGACAATTGGGATTGGTTACTTTTCGTGGTGATTGATATGACCCGTGGTTTGCCGATTTTTTACAAATACCATGCGGGGAATTTTGTGATCAAAGGAATGTCGTCCCAGCAGAAAAGAAAGTTTTTCAAAGACGTCAAACACTACTTTTGGGACGACCCCTTCTTGTTTAAAATATGTGCGGATCAAGTGATCCGGCTGGTCTTGTGCACGGCTAAGGAAGCTCTCGACATCTCGTAGCTTGCCTATTGGTCCCAGGGGGGGATTCATGGTGCAAATCTCACCGCCACCTAAAAGGTTCTTTGATAGTCGGTTTTCTTCTAGCCACGGATTTACAAAGATTGCCCAAGAGTTGAAGTTGGTTATTTACAAAGATGCCCACGAGTTGGTTAAAAACTGCGACTCGTGCTAGCGTCAAGGAAAAATTTCACAACGTGATGAGATGCCTCAAAATTCCATCCAAGTTTGTGAAATCTTTAACGTTTGGGGTATTGACTTTATGGGGCCGTTCCCGTCTTCAAGAGGGAACAAATATATACTCGTGGCCATCAATTACTTATCGAAATGGGTTGAAGCGAAAGCCCTCCCCACCAACGACGCCCGAGTTGTTTGCAAATTTCTCAAATCTCTCTTTGCCAGATTCGGTGCTCCTCGTGCAATCATAAGTGATCACGGAACCCATTTTTGCAATGACCAATTTGCAAAGGTCATGCTTAAATATGGAGTCACTCATCGTCTCTCCACCGCATATCACCTACAAACAAGTGGGCAGGTTGAGGTATCCAATCGTGGTTTGAAAAGAATTCTTGAAAGGACCGTAGGCGAAAATCGTGCCTCTTGGTCGGATAAACTGGATGACACTCTCTGGGCCTTCCGTACAGCTTACAAAACACCCATCGGGTGTACTCCATACAAGCTTATATATGGAAAGGCATGTCATCTACCGGTTGAGTTGGAGCACAAAGCTTACTGGGCCCTTAAGCATATAAACTTTGATATCAAAACCGCGGGTGATCACAGGAAAGTTCAGCTCAACAAACTAAATGAACTTCGTGATCATGCCTATGAAAACTCTTTGATCTATAAAGAGAAAACAAAGAGAATCCATGACTCCAAGATCAAAAATCACGTTTTCAATGTTGGTGATCGAGTCCTCCTCTTTAACTCTAGATTAAAGATTTTCTCAGGTAAGCATAAGACCCACTAGAGTGGACCATTCACTGTAACCCAAGTTTTTCCATATGGCACTGTCGAGTTATCCCAAAACTCTGGGCCAAATTTCAAAGTGAATGGTCACCGTTTGAAGCACTACTTTGGAGGGGACGTACCATAATTGGTAGTCCCAGATCTCCGTACGTTCCCCATAGACCAATAAATTCGGGGACGGGTCAAGCATAGCGACCTTAAACAAGCGCTTCGTGGGAGACACCCCATGCTTATCAGTAGTAGTATTATGTAGTAATGAATAAGTGTTTTTGTGTGAGGAGGCTTACCTCTTCCATTACCCGTGTTTTGCCCGTGTTTTGTGTGTTTTGTATGTCCAGGATTTCTCGGATTGTGAAGACTCTCGTGCTCTCAGTTTTGTCTTTCATTCACAAGAGTTTCACATCCTCAGCTTCATTTTGGGAATCCAATATCCTAATTGACTAACGTTTTATCTTTTGGCACACTTAATAAACGGCCTTAGATTTACGTAGGTACCCTTTTAAAACATCAAGGACGATGTTTAGTTCTAGTATGGGGGGGATCTTTGATTTGATTGTTGCCTGCAGCCGTTGTTGTCATGTAATCCCGTTTTTACCACCAAAATTTTTGCAAAAATACCAAAAAAATGAAAAAATTTCAAATTTTCAAAAATAAAATAAGTATTTTGTCACAGTTTTGACTTTCCTAATGGGTAGAATGAGAATCAATTTTGACTCGGTCAGGCGTGTTGAGCCCTAACTTTGTCCCTTAACCATTTAATAAATGAAAGTTTATTAGGCTAAGCTTTCGCAGATCCTTTTATCAGGGATTTTAAATTTGCGAAGAACGGAAAATGATAGTGTTATTTACATGTAGGATGCTAAACAAGGATTAATTGGAAATCTTAAAAGATCATAAGTGTAACTTGTCGCTTTTTCTCACCGAAGCTCTTAACCTGACTAATAAATGTGCTTAATTTTGCTTAAACTTTAAACTGACATTTTCTAAAAAGAAGCTCTTTCAGAAACGAAAATATTCATCTTAGTTCAGCCTTATACTTGAGTTTCTAAAACGAAATTTTCTCTATTACAGAAAATAAGTTATAAAAAAATAATAATAAATAAATAAATAAAACTGTGGGCTGATAAAGGTTTACTGCATCTTGCCGGCTCACAACCGATGTTGCAGTCTTCAAAACAAGGCCCATAGTGAGATAATATATGCCAAAGTGCATTTGTAAGTGTTATCAATAAGAAACCGTCGTCAGACTAAGTCACTACATCTTGTCGGAGGCGTGGCCGATGTTGTAGTCATGTAAATGATGACGGTAGTATAGTATATAGCAATAAATGAAAATTTAATGGTTAAGATTTCTTTTTCTAAACTCAAGTATAATTTTGAACTAAGAATAACTTGCTTTAAGACTTCAAAAGTTGTTGGTTGCCGTCGGTAGATTATTTCGATTAAGTATTCTCCGTGGGGTGTCAAAAACCTAGGCACTTAGCTGATAAGGCTGGGACGTTCCGAGAAGAAAGGTCGCTACATGGAATAATCGCACCAATGAGATCATTAAATTTTTGATGTTTGCGTGCTTTGAGTAGTATTGTTTATTTAGTAGTAAATCTAAGAAATTCGGCCTAAAAAGGTGGAGTACCCCGCTATTACATTGGGAACATTCTCCTGTGGGGTCTCAACCTGATAACCTAAGTCGAACTCGGCTGGGATCTATCGAGAATATGCTGGTTGGTGGGTGATCTAGTCTTTTCCCCAGATTTCTTCAGAAATATCGTTATGCACATAAACTATACTACTTTCTAAAATTGTCGATCTAAATTTAACTTAAAATTAAGCACAATCACTCTAATTGAATAATTGTCGGGAGCGAAAAGTTGACAAGTCATAGTTATAAGTAGTGTTAGCATCTTTACTTGTACTTAACGGTGATTTCGTTTTTACGCTTAGTTTGGGACTAGTGAAAAATCGGGGACGATGAATTTATCCGTCAGGACATCCGTAGATTATTCTATGGGTGCTTCTCATTCTATGATCCCAGTGTTGATAAAATAAAGGAAGTCAAACAGGTAGTTAAGAAAAGAAAATCCAAAAATATTAGGGATAGTTAGTGTATATAAAAAAAATGGTGAATACGGGACTTGTTGAAGCTATTGATTCTTTAGTTCCCCTTGACGAACCCTTAGCTACTTTTCAAGGTTATTAGTCGAGGGGGATTAAGATTCTTGGTTTCTTGAGTGTTTACTTCATAACATTGCGTGAGGACACGACAATACCTTAGTATGGGGGATTTTGGTATGTGCTTAATTACACATACCTTTCTCCATTAAAAACGAGCTTAAATGACTAAAAACGTACCAAAAATACATTGTATTTGTATGTTTTGCATTTGTATTATGCAGGAAACGGATATCACACAAAAGGACGATAAAGCAAGCAAAAACGGACAAAACCGAGCACGGAATGGAAAAGACAAAGTCAAATCGAAGCCAAAGTCAGTCAAAGTCAAAAGTCAACCAAGTGAAGAAAATACAACTTGAGGGATTAAAATTTCCAAACCTCAAGTTGTATTACAAGAATAAAAAGACAAGGGCTGAAATTAGAAATTGGGTGAAGTATAACTTGAGGGGCCAAAGCTGCCAACTTACTCAAAGCCATTTTTCCCGCCCAACAAAGCCCAGATACAACTCACGGGTGTCTTCCCACCCTTTTACCCTGCAACCTCTACAACCTCTTGGGTAAGACATCTCCCCCTCCTCCACTATCACCACCTCCACATGTATAATTGCCAAGTTGGCAATCCCACCACTTTCCAACCTTTTCGATGGTTGTGATTGACTCAAAAGAAGCACAAAAAGAAATTAAAGGCTGGGATTTGTTTTAGAATCACCTCACACAACAAGCACACTTAGGTTTTTGTCTCTACAAAGAAACACAGAAGAAAGCACAGCTGGAAGACCCAAGGATGAAGTTTTTAGTATAAATAGGGCCATTGTAACCCAAGATGTAGGATCCTTTTTTTTGATCGATTTCTTAGTTAAATTTTAGCTTATTTTTATGCAATTTTACTCTTCCAAGTCTTGTAACTTTAATTTTCGTCTTAATGCAAATTTGGAGTTTTTAAGTCAATTCTTGAATCTCTGTATTTCCTTTGTTAAAAGCTTTACTTAATATGTTTTAAGTCTTATAAAATCATATAAGTCATTTGTCTTAACTCAAATACTAAGAATTTAAGTAAAGTCACAAAGAACTCCACACTCAAATATACCACAGCTTATGGATGATAATCCAGTTCTGGATGGGCTTATGGACTCTCACTAGCTTGTTTTATACAAGCTAGAGCTTGTAGACTCTTTGTTTAACCCTGTTTTGAGCAAGGGTGTTGTAAGTCTCTCTTTTTCTTATTTTTTCTTATTTACTGTAGAACTGCTTATAGTGCTTATTTGTTACCTATATTTGCTTATTTATGCTTTATCATGATGTTTAGTGCTTATCTTGCTTAGTTGTTAGTTTAAAAGTGATTTGTGCAAATTTCTTAGTTAGTACTGTTAGTTATGAGTTAATACTGTTAGATTGATTCAGCTTATTTAAGTGCTTATTCTTGATTGAAATCTGCTTATAAGTGTCTTATTTTGTTATTTGATAATCTGTTTTTAATCAGCTTAAAATAAAAATAAAAAAGGAAAAATGATTTGTGAAAACTTTAAGGGGTGTTTGGAACAAGCAGTACTAACCCATAGTTAGTACTGCTAGTTCTCTTTTGGGATTTTAAAGCTAGCAGTACTAACTCAAAGCTAGCAGTACTAACTCCAGGTTAGTACTGGTAGTTAATACTGTTAGTACTGTTAGTTCATTTTTGCGTATTAGCTTATTATTTCTGCTTATTTAAGATTTGCTTAGCTTTTTAGAGTAGATTAAGCCCATTTTCGTTTACTGTCTTTAGTAGAGCTTATTTAAGTTTATTTGCCTTTTCAAAGTAATTTTAAGAGTTTATCAGTTTTTTTTAGTTTTGAGCTTATTTGCCATTCTAGTTTATTCTAGTTGCTTATTCTTATGCCTGAGTGCTTATTAGGGTTAGTTAAATATCTGTTTTAGCTTATTTGCTTATTTCTTATTTCATTGTGTTTTATTAAAGCCAGCAGTACTAAATCTAAGCCAGCAGTACTAACTCAAAGCTAGCAGTACTAACTTAGAGTTAGTACTGCTGAGTTTCTCTTGCTTAATTTAGCTTAATTGCTTGTTGAATTTGCTTATTTAGGGTTAGTTTAGCTTATTAGATTTGTCTAGGCCTGTTCTAGCTTATTTACCTTGCTTATCTTTGTTTGCATTTGCTTATTAGGTTTAGTGCCCAACTTGTCTGTTCCATTTTCCATTAGCTTATTTGAGCTCAAACTGCTTAGCAGTTTAGCATTTTCATCACCTTAGGGTTTAAATTTTGATAATTTAGTAGTTTTTCTAGCTCGCGTTTTTACATTCCCGTCTCATATTAGGTTTAAATCTTTAATAGCTTTCGTTGATAGGTTTTCCTTAATTGCTTTTGCATTTTTTTTTGTAAAATCAAATCCAAATCTTTGTCATTCAAACATCAATCATCAATCCGTCATTCGATTTTCCATTCAAGCCTCGTTGGGACATAACGACCCGGAAATACTCTATACTACTCCCGGTCTCATTGATTTTGTGGATTTTGATCCTTGTTATATATTTATATTTATTTATATTTATTTATATATAAAAAGGAAATAAATTTCACGAGTCAACCTCCGTTACTCAGCTCGTCACCTGACTTACTATCTTGATCAATGTCTTCTTCAAAATCAGGCATCCAACCAGAAACTTCTTTAGCCCGTATCCAAAATGTTTTACCTTGGATAATGACTTTAAACGATTCATAAATGTTCTCAACTAAAGTCGTTTTGATACAAACTCTTTTACTATGAAGGTAACCATCTTCCTGTTCATCAAAATCTAGCAATTCCCCCCACTTAGAAGTAATACGAGAGAAGGTGTTTTTGGACCATACTTTAAGTGGTATACCCTCGATATCAATCCACGTAACTCTTTCATCAACGAAGAAAGAATTGGATGCTTGAAGTAACTGAGCAAACCATGAACCAATGCCCACCTTTGACCTAAACGTCTCTTTTGCACCTTCTGAAGTGAATACAATCATCACCCAAAAACCTCCCATATATTTGAGTTTGACATTAACAAAACCTTCATTAGCTAACACCACGTTCAAATTTGTTAAAGAAGTGAAGTCCTTGACTTTACCCAACAAAGCTAAAGAATAATCCGTCTTATTAGCATACGTTTCATCAAGCACAATCGCCGGTGAATCCTCCTTCTTATGAAACTGATGAGGTCCAGCATTAACGACATGTGCATAAGATTTAGAGTTCACATTCTCCCCACTCTCCTTATAAAAATCCTTAGGAGCACTTTGATCACCCTTATTATGTGACGATTGCGAGTTATTTTTATTCAACGGAGGTCTTTGAAATCTCGCAATATTAGCATGAAGTTTAAAACGCCCAACCCAAATAGTACAAAGATTGTTAACCAAACGATCAACATCAAAGATCTTAATAAAGCGAACAAAGCCAAACCTTTTACCAGCTTTGGACCTCCTATCAGGAATAAAAGCATCAACCACAGTTCCATATTGTTTACATACCGTCCATAGCTCCTTAGCAGAAAACTTATCCGGAAAATTCGTGACAAAAATAGATGAAGAAAGTTTAGCTAACTCATCTTCCTTTGATCGATACATCCCCATAGCAGATCAGAACAAACAGCGGAGTTATAAAAGCAAATCTCGAACAGAAAGATTAGGGTTTTAAAAATAGGGTTTAAAAGAAAAGATTAAAAAAAGGATCAAAAATCGATGAAAAATTAAGGCTTGGGAAATCAATTAGGGTTTTGGGAAGGTGAAAAAATTAAAAAACGATTGATTTAGAACAACCACCTTAAACAAATCATGATCCAAATTGAAAAACGATTGATTTAGATCCAAAAAGATGAAAAAATTGAGATGGATTTGATTCATAAACAAATCTGTTGTTCATCGTGATTCAAAAATTGAGATGGATTTTAAAAAAAGTTAGGGATTTGAGATGGATTCATATGCGTTTGAATCGAAGAAAATTAAAAACTAAAGAAAAAAAAGAGACAGCAATTGAAGTGATTGATTTGGAATCTTAGATCATGCCAAAGTGTAAATATTATTGGATCAGCACCTTTTCGGTAGAAACCATATTTAATTCTGTTTGATTTATGTATGTGAAATACAATCAAGAAGACTTGCCTTTCATTCTTTCTATTATGATTTTTTTTTAATTTTTAATGGATGTGATTTGAAGATATTCAATTAGTCATGGTTTCAAGATGATAATCATTGCGTCTTATATCTTTGAAACTTAATAGATTTTTTATGGATCCACTAGAATACTATGCATCATTTATGATTAACTTTGTACCTTTTAGTAACACACTGCAAGTTTTTTTAAAGCCTTCGATCAAGTTAATAGTACCACAAATTGTGTTGACATTTTCATTTGCTATATGAAACTAGTAAAAATATTTTTTGTTTTTCAAAATGGTTTTTGTTGTTCCATTATCTACTAGCCACTTGTCTTCATCATTTTCTACATCGCTTTTCATATCTTTGAAAAAAAATGAAAAAATGAATAAACATTTCATAATATAACTTTAAATAAAGGCATTTCATTAATAAAACTCAAAACATGAGTAACAATGCGGAAAAAAACCTAGCTTATTCAAAACAAAATTAAAACCTATACATTTATATTAAAAAAACAATACTAAATGGAATGCCACGACATCTTGATTAATGCTTGATAGAGGTAAGCAAAGTGTTTAGGTACGACATTGTTTTGACCAATGATTTTTCATGCCACATCTGTTGCAAGCATTTCCCGAATTCTTAGGAACTTGAAGTTGTGTGGTTTTTCCTTTTTCATTTTTACCCTTAAAATCCTATGGCTTGGGATTGTAACCATCACGATGCCAAACAATATTCTGACCACGCCCACAACCACGACCTCATTCATTTCCGCGGTAATTACCACGTCCCTTCACATTTGATGTCGCTTCACTTCAGGAATTGAGTAGAACCAGTAAGGCGTGCTTGATGATTTTTTCATCAAAAGCTCGTTATTTTGTTCAACAACAAGGAGAACGGATATTAGTTCATGATACTTCTTGAAACCACATTCTCGATATTGTTGTTATGGAAGCATGGGAAGTAGAGAAAGTATTCTTAAGCATGTCTTCATCAGTAACCTTTTCTCCGCATAATGTTAATTTAGATGTGATAATGAACATTGTGGAGTTTTAATCGTTTACACTTTTTTAAAGTCTTACAACCTGAGGTGCATCCGATCAAAGCGAGCTTTTGGAAGAATTACTTGCTTTTGATGGTCAATTCTTTCTTGTAAATTTTGCCACAATTTTAACGGGTCTTTCATCGTTCATTATTCCTTTTTGAGGTCCTCATGAAGATGTGACGGAGGAATATCATTTCTTTAGCACACACTTGTGAAGATTCGTTATTTGTAGTTTTGATTATTTCTCCTAAATTTTTTGCAGTTAGATGGATCTCAACATCAAGAGTAAAAAGGAGATAGTCTTTTCCTGATATATCAAAAACAACAAAGTTCACTTTTGAAATATTTGAGTTTCATATCTTAACTACAAAAAAGAAGAAAAAAATAACGTACCTTTTAATGACAATGGCACACACTAAAGTCCTATGTTCACAAATAAAATTCAAGTTAAGTAGTACTGATGTTATGTATAATGCTTAGACAGATAGTAGTCCGACCGAACCATTTAGTCGGTCTCCATGTGATGAACGCGTCCCCACCATTACCAAACAAGCCGATAGACCGACCCCCCCCCCAATTTGATTGTTTGGGTTGTGTCTAGACCGAACCAATTAGAGGAAAAGTGACAAAATGTAACTTTAAAAAAATACGCCATTTTTTCTTTAAAAATCCCCATTATTCTTCATATTTTATATATTTTTTTCTCCACCTTCAACAACAATGTCGTCCAAAAATCCCAAAACCAAAACCCCAAAATCTCAACGACAACAAAACGTTCCAATAACAACCGACCCCATTTTTACATTACATGACCAATCACCTACAATTTGTTTCCAACCTGTCGGTTTCACATACCAATAAAATTATTCACAATCTATGTATGTGAATACCACGTTTTCTCCTTCGAGCCAAATATATCAAAAAATGGAAATGCACAACGCGTTTAATCAACAATACGGGTACCGTCCACACATGTCAGCACCACCGAACCCGAACCCATATCAATCTTCTCAACGTTTTTCTTCGCTTAACTCGTTTGATCTCGAAGATGACGAGTTTGAACTGTTATTTGGTGAAGGTCCATCTCAACCCGTTGTAGAAGAATCTCTCGACGAGGCTCCCGTCGAGGAGGTTGCGCCCGTCAAATGAAAGTATGTTAAAATACATTAACCGGCCAAGAAGAATGACAAAGTATGGAACCCCGATGAACAGGTAGCTTTGTGTAAAGCTTGGATAAACAATTTCGAGGATAATAAAGAGGGAAATGGTAAAAAGACAAACTGGTTTTGGACGGCAGTAACCGCATACCTTCATAGGGAAACGGGGTCAATGAAAAGAAGCTACGATGCCGTCAACTACAAATGGAAAAATAGGATTCGTCCTAAGGTTAGTCAATTTTGTGAGATGTACAATAGCGTTCAAAGTAGGCATGAAAGTGGAGCTTGTGAGAATACTATCTATCAAAAAGGCTGAAAAAGAGTATCTTACATATTATAAATCGATTGTCTAGCTTGTTGAGTGTTGGAATATTTTGAAGGACCATAAGAAATTGAAACAAGTCGAATACACAAAGTATTTGAAGGAAAAATATCCTGGGTCCAAAAAAATCGAGGAAATCATAGAGCACCTCGGACTCATCACATATTGCTTTGAATCTGAACGACGAAGCAGCGGATTCAGGGGATGAAGAGATTGAAGAGTCTCGACCAGTGGGTCAATACAAGACTAAGAGGATGGGATCAACCTTCGATGCTCGCTCAGCATCTTCAGCTACAACGGATACTAGTCTTGTTCACAGGTTGCTCAGCAACTTCACCCATTGTGAAACGCCATTATTTTCGTCAAGGAAGGATGCCTCCATTGAGTATTTGAGGATCAAGGAACGGGAATTGGAAATGCAAGATCAGAGGCGTCGAGAGGAAGCGGAATTAGAGAGACTCAAGCTTGCACAAGCGAAAAAGTTTGAAGAATAGAGGCTTGCACAAAAGGACCGAGAATTGGAAATGCAAGAAAAAAATGTTTGCACTACAACAAGAAGAAAAATGGGAGAGAGACATCATGTACTATAAAGAATCACATGAACATTTAACCGGAAGTGCTTTATCGACGGTGTTGCTTCGGAAGAAAAAGATCAAGGAGCGTTGGAATTTAGATTTTTAGTTTAAGTTTTAACTTTTATTGTATTGTTTTTATTTTTATCTTAATTATTGTAATGTTTTAATTTAATTAATGAAATTTTAATTAAAAAAAAGTGTTTGATCATCTATCCAGTTGCATTACAGGTTTGGTCTAAGTGAGAGAAAGCTGAGTTGACGTTGATGTTTCAGTCTGGTTTGGTCACTTTGTTTGATCGGATCACTATCATTCTTAGTATCATATAAGCATACATGTTTCTTTTATCTTTTTTCCAGAATGTATGATATTGGCACAACAGATTCATTCATCAATCAAGAATGTTAATAATTTATAGGATAAATGAAGTGGAATCGACTCGTGCATTGCAGCGGAGCAACTTTTTTGCTGCGGCATGTATTCTTTTTAAAGTGCAATTTCTTGTTTTTAAATTTGGTCGTTTTCGTGTTATGTGTTTGACATTGTGTTATGAGGTTGTATTTATTGTTTGAATTTAGGTAACTGTGTTACCATGGCCAACAAACTTGGAGTTTAGGAGGGCATCAAACATTACCAAAGGAATGTATTTATATTTGATATATGTGATTTCTAAATGAGGAAGTTTAGCATATATATATATATATATATATATATATATATAAATATATATATATAATATATATATATATATATATATATGTATATATATGTATATATCCTATCTCACAATAACCCCTCTCTCTCTCTATTATATATATAATATATAAAATAAAATTAATACAAGTGGTTTTCTTCTTTTAATATATACTTTTTTCATTTTTAATTGTAAGTTTTACGCGCATGTGTTGAGTCAATTGGTTTATAGTGTTTGTGAAATAACTGTTTGTGTCAACTAATGTGCAACTATATATTTGTGTATGCTTGGACTTTGATAGTCAAAATATGATTAGTAGACGTGGAAGTATACGGTTTAACTCTAGGGTAGTTTTTAAAGTTAATGTGTAAGTTAAGGGAATTTTTGAAAGTTCTTTTTCTTTTTCAAAACTATATATATATATATATATATCAAACTTCAACATTTGTTATAAAATCATACGTACGTCAAAAGCATATCAATATTGGGCTCGTTTTGTTCGTAATCTAGAGGCCTTCTCGTTGGTATATTTTTATCAAAGAAGTCGTTGGATATTCATTAGATATTTGACAAATAAAGTTTTTTATATAAAAAATCGGAAATGGAAAGAAGTATAGGGTAATTTATATATATTTTTTGTTTTTGGGTAATTTATGTATTTTAAATGTTCATAGAATTGGATGTCTTTAACCCCGTGATTAAATTTTAAAGTTGTTAGGTAGTTTTGATGGTACGTTTTGTAATTTATTTTTTATAGAATTTTTTTATAAAGAATTTATAAGAAAACATGGAAAATTTAAACTCAACAACAAACCCCCACAAAAAAAAACCCAAAAGCGCTAGATATGGGCTGTAGAATAAGCGGACTAAGGATGCGTCCAAAACGACATAAAAATGTGTCGTTTTAAACTACCTTTAATATATACTCAATTATTAGATCTAAAATATATGAGTTATTTTGGATACCAATAATTATTTAGACATCAAGGGACTCATCCTCATTATCCATCTAAAAAGAAATCAATGGCTAAGATTAAAAACATTTAACTATTTCCTTTATTTTTAATGTTAGCCTCAATTTATTGAGTCGAACAAGGAAGTTCGGTCACTCTACCATGGAGCTTCGGTCTTTAGTTCTCTTTCTCTATAGAAGACTGAACACTTAGGTAACTTCGACAACTTTTTTTCCCCTTTTTTCGGTGTTGAAACTTGCATGAAGAAATCACATGTGATTAAACACTAATATGAATATTTGTATAAAATTGCATGTGATTTAACACTAATATCATATGTGATTTAACAACTAATAACGAATTACTTTGTATTTTATAGAATTGCATATCATATGTTAATTTAACACAATATCGAATTACATTGATTTCATTAGAATTACATTCATATGAGATTAGCACTAATATCATATGTGAATTTATTACAATATTCAAATTAGTATTAATCTCAATGAGAATTCTCATGCAAGTATCAACAATAAAAACAAAAACAAAAAAACTGAAAAAACGTAAAAAAAAATAAAAAACGAAAAAGTATTTTTGTCGAAAGTATAGCAAAGTGCTTATGTGTAGAAAGATAACTAAATGCTCGTCTTTATAGTATATTGTTTTTCGCTTAACGATTAATGGTTTAAGAGATATTAATATTTGAAAAAAATGATGAAAATAGGTTTTGGGTTTAACTCATCCATTGGATCAAAATAGAGATGAAAGGTAGGGATAGTCCATGATGATGGCAAATAAAATTTTTTATCCAAACGAACTGTAGATCAAAAACTAAATGAATCAAACAATGATACATACATATTGTTTCGAAAAGCAATAAGGCTTGGAAAATTAACGAAAGTGATTAATTAATTTTATTTCTTATCTATACTACCAATAATGCATACAAGACTCTCATTTTCATTTTAAATAACTCAAAAAATTAAGTAATCTAAGATACCGAGGTGCAGCGTTTTCCCCCGCCGAATCGGATGTGGCAACACATTCGGCGCCGCCGCACCCACGCCATGACACCGCCCTCCCCCGCCGAATGACTGTCCGTCGAGTACACGGCGTGAATAAAGAAAAAAATTATATTGTCTGAATCAAGCAGTTACTTTTTTAAAATTTTAAAATTAATTTTTTTAAATTTATCCCCTCTTTTTTACACTATATATATCTCCTACATTTTTATTTTCAAAACAAATTAACTTCATATATCTCAGCACACAAACAAAAAAATTCTCAAGCTACAAATGATGGGTTTTATACTTCTCTTCTCAATATGTCTAACCCACAACACTCGTCTTCCTCAAACCCGTCTACACCATCGTCACAAAACTCAATTTCTTCTTCGCAACACTAAAAATATCCTCCTTTTGGTACGCAATATAATATGCCCCAAATGACACCCAAACAAATTTATCAACAACAACTTTAGTATCATCAAAACCAACAACTCAACAACCAATTCCAAATCTCTAATATCAAAGAAATGTGCCACAACAATTCTTTCAACCACAACAATCACAACAACAATTCTTCCAACCACAACAATCACAATCACAATTCTTTGAATCTCAACAATCACAACAAACACAACCACAATTTAAAGAACCACAACCACCACCAAAAGAAACCTGTTAACAACGACGTAAAGGAAAATGAATCATGAAACCTTCAAAAAAATCCACCACACCCACGGTGGATTTGGACGGGGACAAGGAAGAACCGATACGGCCAGTTTAACGTTGGACACGCGAAGAAGAAAATTTGTTATGCGAGATTTGGGTCTAAGTTTCTGAGAACAACGAGATCGGATCCGACCGAACCGAGGAGTCGTTTTGGTGACAGATTACGGACGATTTCAACCAAACTACACAGCAAGGTTTTCGTACCAAGGATATGATCACGGGGAAATGGGCTAGGGTAAACGGTGTGACGTGCGGTCGTCGTAGGACTTCTACACAAGAAGTTTTACAACTCCCTAGGCAGTGCACCTAATCGTTGTAGTGTAGTATAGGCAAGACTCGGGGTTGTTTATCGTTTACTCGGGGAATTAGTTGGGAAGGTTTGATCACGGTCAAACAGAATTCTAAAGGTTGAGGGAATATTATTTTTGTATTTTTGTATTTTATGTAAAGCAAGTAAATCATATAATTGGAGAGGTTTGGTTTTAGCTATTTAAACTAAATATTAACTACGCTACTGGTGATAACAATAAGATAAAAGACTGTGTTTATTTAATCATGTATTACTCCCTAGATTGCTTCTCCTAGTGTTGTTGCCTTGTCACCCTTGTGATGATCTGTGTAACTATTTCCTAAAGCATGAACGAATTACACGAACCCGCCGTCTACTTAGTATGCCGCTAGAGCAACGCACATGCAAGGTAGTATGAAGACTATTACACGACCCCTAGGAGTACACTAAGTGCATGTGAAATATATTAAGAGTGGATCAACCATATTAGGGGGCAAGGTAGTATGAAAACTGTTACCCGATGGTATCCTTTCTACACAATCACGTTTCCCTAGACATATCAACAACGATGTAGACAAAATCTGGTTTTTTAAGACCTAACGTGCACATCCATCACAAGAAGCAACACCACTAAGATCTACATTCTAGGTTTCATACAATTATAAATAAACACAATAGGAAGTTTAGCCAAGCATGTTAAAAATAAAGCAAGAACAATAAATCAAACAACACATAGAAATATTGAATAATTAAGTAAACCTTACTTGATTAAAACATGAATTGGAAAAAGTACAATAGGGTTTTTAGGCCCTAAAATCGTCTCCTACAACTACTAAACGAACTAGGGTTCGTACCCTCTTTTTATTCTAAAGTTACACACTCAAAACCCTAAATTCCGGTTTGTATATATAGGAAAAATGACGCGATGGCGTCGCATTTTAGTCGTGACGCCGTCGTAAGATGAATCTTCTAGATCTGCGTTTGAGTCGGTGCGGGCTGACGCCGTCATGAAAATTGTGACGCCGTCACTTGATGAGTTGTGACGGCGTCGTGTATAGCTTGTGACGCCGTCTCCAGACTCTATGAGCACAAATATTCAAGAGTCTTGGTGTTGGTTCGTAATCTCGTCTGTTTCTTCTCTAAATGAGCCCAAGTCACGTGTAATTCATCCAAATGTATTCCAAATGAGAAATACCTGAAAAGGAACGATTAAGTACCTATTTTAGGCATAAACACGTGATTTTGGGGGTAAAACGACCCTGAAAAAGTGTATAAAATGACACCTCATCAAATACCCCTACACTTGGGATTTGCTTGTCCTCAAGCAAATGGGCTTTTCTTTTTTTCTATCTTCGAGACAATAACATAATATGAAGGGGACATTTTACCTACTCTTAAAAATATTCTATAACAACAACCATCTAGACCTTGTAATTAAAAGCAAAAGCACGTAAAATACATACCAAGCACCTCACATACGGTGTTTGGGGATGTTTCTCTCTTTCTCTCGGGTGTATAATGAATTATAACATATGGGGGAAACAAAAAAATCAACACTCATTACCTGTCATAACATATAAATTACCATAGGCTTGGTGAAGGATCAAACCTCCACCGCTAGGTGCAAGTATTATTCATTACTATCTAAGAAGTCTTTTAAAGGGTTGTGAGGTGTAGGTGTAAGATAATATATAATGGAAATGGAAACGGATGGGATACATTTGGGTGGCTTTGGGTGAATTTGGAGTGGAAAGGTTAGCTAATTATTTACACGAATACACTTTGGTTTGCTTGCTAAGCCAAGACTCGGACGAAGATATACAAACTCTACACAACTCTACATCAATCTCTTTCTTTTTCTTTTCTCATTTTTTTAATAACATAATACATCACATGGGGTTTATAACACGTACCCTTACACTTGAGCTTTTACATGCTCGATATTTACAATCTAAAAAAAATAAAAAAAAAAAAAAAAAAACACCTAGCTAAACTAAAAAAAAAAAATTAAAAAAAAAACAAGGAAAACTAAGACACCTAGAAAAAAAAATAAAAAAGAGCTAAAAAGAAAAAAAAAAAAGGGAAAAAAAAAAGAAAAGAAGAAAAGGAAAAAGAAAATAAAAGAAAATAAATAAAAAACTATGACCGCGATTTGAGGTGGATCAAAATAACATGGAGATCATTTTACAAACATATGGGGGTATTGACTTAACTTTTCTTCCCCATTCTTCCGCAAAATAAATACTACCATGAATCCCAATCGTCCCAAAACTATATTTACAAGGATAATGACTTAGCAACCGTGTACTCAATAATTAACTTAGGTTATTACAAAAATGTACTAAAAGTGAGTACATATAAGGTAGGCTAAGAATTTTTGGGTGTAACGATTGGTTTAAGGGTGACAATGCTCTTCATTAATAGTCCGGATTAACCGGAAAATTACGAGAACTGTGAAAAAGGATAGGCTCGGAGGGTTGTACTAGGGTATCCTACACTAAAGGTGAGTACTTGGCAAGGGTGTGGGATAGTTATATGATCGAGGTGACCATCATAACAATTACAGGTTTAAAACATTGGTTAATCCTAATGCCTCTTATCAAGCAAATCCTAATACTTACTTATGCGGTCTCGGGATGCATCACTAAAACAAGTTTTAGAATTTAATATGCTACCAGTACACTCATATGAATTTTACTAACACCAGACATTCTAGAAAAGGCGACAAAGACCACATGTACACATCCGTAACGATGGAATAGACACATGTGACTGCTCACTCCTCAACTCGAATCGAGTAAAGATAAAATCATCTTGGGTTACCGACGATAGGTACCCGAATTCCTAAAGATCTAAGGGTGAACCTCACATTTTTGGGTGTAATTTTAAGGGTTATTGTGCTAGTCCAATAAATATTCCTATCCATATAGTTACGCTAATAATAATCGGTTTCATTGGGTAGGTTTTCGGTAAAAATATTAAATTTGGTAAAAATTGCCCTTTATGCTATGTTTATCGATATATTAAACCCATCTTTTATTTAGAACAAAGCAAATGAAAAATGAAAGAATTAGTTTTTACTAAGGCTTATTTTCTCCATACACTTATTGTTGCAAAATACCTTTGATTGAAATTAAGACGAGGTTAAAAACAATACAAAGCATGATTACAAAATAATTCAAACATAATAAAACAAACTATGAAGAATAAAACACACATGACACTAATTAAACAAGTTCATAATAGAAACATTCATACCAAGAGTTAAGGTGTTCAAATCCTAGAGACTATTACAAACCAAAATTGTTCAAATGAGAAGGGATGAAAACAACACTAAAATGAAACAAGAGCAATCAAGAGGAGCTGTCCTAAGGAGGGTAGGGACGGTAGGTGTAGCCGGGAGGCATGCGTCCCTGATATACATAGGGAGGGTAGTTGGCTTCGAATCTAGGAAACGGGTCAATCTGGAGGTGTGGCTCAAGGTTATCGCGGGACGACAAGTGCTGAAATTGGCGGACGGTGTGCTCATACATCCAACTGGCTCTTTGGTCTTACTGGCCCATCCAAGTGTCGAGCCTCCCCCATCGCTCGTCTTGTTGACCCATCCAGTGTGCTTTGGTGGGCCTTGACCCTAAATTACTCGCATGCTGATGCTTAGTACCGTCTTTCCGTATCCTCCTTTTAATAGGGTCCTCCCTAAGTGTGGTGGTCCAATCACCTTGGCTCATGTTGTTGTAAAGATCCGTAGAGCCCTTAGCTTCCCCATGACCTGCGTCACCTCTAACTCCCTCATCATCAACATCATCTTCCTCCTCCTCAGCCATAACTCTAGGCTAAACACACATCCCACCATGAAGTTCCATGATCACTCCCATTATAATTAATGACTTTTTCTTGAACACATGTGGTTGTGGTTCAACGCTCAACACGCTCCTCCACTCATTGGTTAACAACCCGAATGACCTAGCAATATTAGTGACCAACATCCCTCCATAGATCAAAATTTTCTCCCTCATTCCATTAAAGTATTTGGCAAGACAAAAAGGAATGTTGCAAGCGACCTCAAGGGTATAGATGCAGTAGAGATAATAAAGATCAATTTCAATGATTCTATGGGTTGTTTCCTTCCTTGCGACGATGGTAGTTGCGATGCAACGATGGGCCAGTTTGACTCTAGGGTCCCTAATGGATACCACCTTAGTATTTCCCACATTGAACCTACCGTTCCCAATATGGGGCTAAAACTCCATTAACAAGCGATCTTCCCTAACTGTGTTGCAATTTCTCAACCTGCTTGGAGTTGTGTTTTTCCATGAGCTTTCTCATGATAATACAAAACCAATACCTCCATCCAAACTCTAAACAGGGAAATCTCACCATTGATCGACCCCTAATCTAAATCAAATACCCAAATGACTAGGATTACACCTGCTAGGAGAGGCATTGAAATTAAACGAAGCAAAGAACTCACAAACCAATTCCCGATAAATGGGCTCATTAATTCTAAAAAGGTTCCCCCATTGAGGTCAGAGAAAGGATCAGTACAGATAGAATTGAAGAAGTCTTGATTGAGATTGTGTTGGGCAAGGAATTCCCAATCAATGATGTCTCCCGAATGGATGCGTCATCTTGCAAGAGTTTCAAAGTGCATTTGGTGCACTCCATCCTCAAATATCCCTAGCCTTTGGTTACTTCTCATTAATAAAAAATCTCTTGATGAAGGAGGGTTGTCCCCGGTTGTACTCCTTTGTCTTTTTCTTATTGCCTAAAATGAAACCAACACGAGGAATGGATGAAGTCAGGACAATGCAAGATATGTGTGGTCAGGAGGTCACGACGGCGTCTTAGTTATACCTTGACGCCGTCAAAGAGGCTTTTTATTCAAAAATTGGTTTGTGAGGGAAAACCAAGCCATTTTCCGTTAAACATGTTCCCAAACACCCCCCTTAACATTAGACCCATAGAAAAATTTCAAAAAATTAGAGTCATCGGTTCTAATTCTGAGTTGTTTTGCCGAAAAGTGTTGATTCGGATGATTCAACACTCTAAGGTAACAACAAACTCATTAGATTGGTGTCTAATTGTTCCTAATTTCAATCAATTGGGTATGAATCAAATTAGGATAAATGAACAATAAGAATGTGTACGGGAATGAATGAAGATGAGAACGCATGAGTAAGAATGAAATGGATTTACTTACGCAGTATTATAGATGAACGACCGTTCAGACTAGCAAAAACCGAATGTGGTTCTTGATTGGGGGTGGTTTGGTGGCTGTGTTTGTGATGTGGAGATAAAATGGATGATTGGTGATGGGTTTTTATAAATATTAGATTCCTGATCATTCGACGGTCGTCCACGTATTAATCGTGACGGCGTCAACGAGCAATTTCTCAATATGAGCCTTGTTTTTATAAGGGCCTTTGAAATGCGGCCTGGCGACTTACCTTTCCATGGGGGAAAGATCATGTTCTTTCCTGGATCAAATACCTCAGAATGAGTATTGGGAGGATGGATTATAATTTATAGGGGTCGTTTTCATAAGGGAGGGGTTGCTTATCGTAGGTAGTTGAATGTTTACTAAACTTCTTGGGTTGTGATGGGACTGATTAGACCCCTTTTAAGGTTTAAATTCAAAGATATTCTTACAAGGTGGAGATGGATTCGAGGGTATCAGCCGAACGTATCTTAAACATAGATGGCTGGAAGGGGTAGAAAACATTTTCTTCTTGAGGTTTTCAAGAAAATTATTTCGGGCACTATTTTCCAGGACCTTGGTGTCTGGATACTTAGTGATTTTCTCGATCTTTCGAGGTCTACTTTCGTTTTCCTTT
This sequence comes from Tanacetum coccineum, assembly GCA_026074375.1. Taxonomy (NCBI): domain Eukaryota; kingdom Viridiplantae; phylum Streptophyta; class Magnoliopsida; order Asterales; family Asteraceae; genus Tanacetum; species Tanacetum coccineum. The sequence continues at coordinate 4,029 of BQNB010020656.1, read as the reverse complement.
ATCCTTTCCTTTAGCCTTAGTGCTACCTCGGAAGAGAATTCCATGAATTCATCTGTAATATCTTGCATGTAATTTTCAAGTTGGTTAATCCTTTCTTCTTGATCGTAGATGAAGTTCATCACAATGTGCTCAAATTCTTCCTGTCGTGATGGATCAGTGGTTCGGTTGACAAGACATTTTGTTGGATCGTTAGGCCTAATAAGCCTCGTCTAACTGTCCCACAAAGGAATTGCGTCCTTCATAAGTGTATCGACTTTACCGTACCAATAATTATGAGTAAATGCACGAGTTGGGGGTTTTCATAACCGAAGCACGGCTTCACCTGAGGTGAAGGTATCATACCACCCTTCATTCACAAATTGGGCAAGCCTTTATTTAATTCGATAGTAACCCAATCTTCTTTTGGCTTTAGTTTTCTAAGCCCTCTCGCTTGCTACATAGTCACATGCCTTGAGTGGTGCATCGATAATGTATCGTAAAAGATTTGGATTTGGAGCCAGAAGATAGATGCCATGATGAAGGGAAGAGGACTTTTTAAGTATAAGACCTAGAACGATTCCATTTCAAATATAGAAGCTGAACAAAAAACAGCCGACGTTCTATCAAGATAAAGATTTCACCATGATGTATTAGAACATCAAGAAATCATACGGATATTTTTATTGTCCTTCCCGGATGGAAAAGAATGAATCAAGAAACGTCTATTCCGGAACCTCCATTTGTGAAGATGGATCCTGTTTGGAAGGCTTCAAGCCAAATTGCTATCTTTGATCACGAATGGAAAATTGAAATAAACGCAGGCGCATTCTTGTCCCAATTTTCACACCCGTCAAGGTCAATTGAGTCCACAATTTTAGAAAATCCTTGAGGTGTTGGTATTGCTCCACCTCGACCGTTAGTCTATAGAAAGAGCAATCCGTAATTGCACCAACTAGATCGTGTCGGATCGAAGAGGTACCACGTTGTTCCTTTCGGGGAGCTCGATGGTATTCCTATAGCCCTCGTGGCTTGGTCTGGAGTAATCTCCTAGAGTATGGATAGGATTCTCGTCTCCTATCGTGGATAACGAGAATGGGTTACGAAACAGATAACACGAAGAAAAGATAGACTACAAGAAAGCTAATGTGCGGGAATTAAATTCTTACTTGAAAGGATTCAAGAAAGTAGAACTAAGCTAAACTATGATTAAAACCTAACTATTTCCCAGGCGGCGGCACCAAAAACTCGATGTGCAGTTGTCGTAGGACTTCTACACGAGAAGTTTTATAACTCCCTAGGCAGTGCACCTAATCGTTGTAATGTAGTATGGGCAAGAGTTGGGGTTGATAATCATTCACTTGAGGAATAGGCTGGGAAGGCTTGATCACGGTCTACCAGAATTCTAAGGGTTGAAGGAATATTCTTTTTGTATTTTTGTATTTTATGAAAGCAGGTAAAATCATATAATTGAGAGAGTGGTTTGGTTTTAGCTATTTAAACTAAATATTAATCTAAACTAATGGTGATAACAATAAGATAAAATATTATGTCTATTTAATCATGTATTACTCCCTAGATTGCTTCTCCTAATGTTGTTGCCTTGTCACACATGTGATGATCAATGTAACTATTTCCTAAAGCATGAACGAATTACACGAACCCGCCATCTACTTAGTATGCCGCTAGAGCAACGCACATGCAAGGTAGTATGAAGACTATTACAAGGCCCCTAAGGGTTTACTAAGTGTATGTAAAATACATTAAAAGTGGATCAACCATATTAGGGGGCAAGGTAGTATGAAGACTGTTTCCCGATGGTATCCTTTCTACAAAATCATGTTTCCCTAGACATATCTAATAGCGTATAATAGGGACAGAAAAAAGCTTGTTTTCTAAAGCCTATACTGTACAACCATATCACAAGAGGCAACATCACTAAGATCTACATTCTAGGTTTCATACAATCATAAATAAACACAATAATAGGATTAGCCGAGCATGTTAAGAATAAAGCAAGAACAATAAATCAAATAACACATAGACATATTGAATGATTAAGTAAATCTTACTTGATTAAAACATGAATTGGAAGAGTTACAATAGGGTTTTTAGGCCCTAAAATCGTCTCCTACAGCTGCTAAACGAACTAGGGTTCGTACCCTCTTTTTATTCTAAAGTTACACCCTCAAAACCCTAAATTCAGGTTTGTATATATAAGAAAATCGACGCGACGGCGTCGCGTTTTAGTCGTGACGCCGTCATAAAATGAATCTTCTAGATCTGTGTTTGAGTCGGTGCGGCCTGACGCCGTCGTGAGATGTGTGACGCCGTCACTAGATGAAGTGTGCGACGTCATGTGTAGAATGTGACACTGTGTCTAGACTCTGTGAGCACAAATCTTCAAAAGTCTTGGTATTGGTTCGTAATCTCGTCCGTTTCTCCTCTAAATGAGCCCAAGTCACGTGTAAATCATCCAAATGTCATCCAAATGAGAAATACCTGAAAAGGAATGATTAAGTACCTATTTTGGGCATAAACCACATTATATTGGGGTTAAAAAAACGAAACCCCGAAAAAATGTATAAATGACACCTCCTCAAATGGGAAAATTCTGGATGTATCCAAGGTTTGTACAAGTCTTTCTGGATCAACAAGTTGGTGATATGTCTACACATGATGAAATTTATGTCACACCCTCTCACTTAAAGAAGGTTTTTGGGAACATGAAAAGGGTTGGGAAAGGATTCTCAGGAGTAGTTACACCTTTATTTCCAACAATGATGGTTCAAGCTCAAAAAGAAATGGGTAAAGGTTTAGCAAATACCTCTAATCCTTAACACACACCCATTATTACTCAACCATCTACATCACAACCTCAAAAGAAAAAACCTAGGAGTAAACAGAGGAAGGACACTAAGGTTCCTCAATCCAGTGGTCCTAGAAAGCCTATAGCAGATAAGGCTGCCAATGAGGAAAATGCACCTACACATTCCAATGATCCACTGATAAATGGTGAGGATAGACTAAAACTTAAGGAATTAATGGACTTATGTACCAATCTACAAAATAGAGTTCTTGCTTTGGAGACTACAAAGACCAATCAAGCAATAGAGATTGACAGTTTGAAAAGAAGGGTCAAGAAGCCTGAGAAGAAATACAACAAGAGAACTCACAAGCTCAAAAGATTATACAAGGTTGGTCTAAGTGCTAAGGTTATATCCTCTGAAGATGAAGGTTTAGGTAAGGAGGATGTATCCAAACAGGGGAGGAAAATTCATGATATTGATGCTGATGAAGACATCACCCTGGAGAATGTTCATGATGTTGATATGTAATATATATGCATATCTTGATGTGATTATGTAAATGGTAGAAACTGAAGAGCCTGTGGTTAAATGCTGCTACAACAACAAGTACAATTATATTGGTTAATGCTGCTACAACTGTAAGTACAATTCCAGTTAGTGCTACCAAAGATTTATCTGATGTTGACATAACTTTAGCTCAAGCACTGGCAGAATTAAAGAATACTAAAATCAAGGCTGTTACAACTGCTGCTACAACAGTTACAACTGCTGTTACAAGACCCAAGGCTAAAGGGCTTGTTATTCAAGAGCAAGAGCAAGCATCTACACCAATAACTTCTTCAAAGGATAAGGGTAAAGGAATCATGGTTGAAGAACCTTTAAAGATGAAAAATAAAGATCAAGTCTTCTTTGATGAACAAGAAGCTATAAGGCTACAAGCTCAATTTGATGAGGAAGAGAGGAATGCAAGAGAAAAAGAAGAAGCCAATGCTGCCTTAATTGCATAATGGAATGATATTCAGGATGAGGTTGAGACTGACTATGAATTAGCTCAAAGGCTGCAAGCAGAGGAACAAGAAGAGTTAACAATTGTAGAAAAGTCTAAACTATTTCAACAACTCTTAGAGAAAAGGAGGAAGCACTTTGCAGCTAAGAGAGCAGAAGAAAAGAGAAATAGACCACCAACAAAAGCTCAACAAAGGAGTATAATGTGTATCTATCTGAAAAACATAGCAGGATGGAA
>BQNB010020655.1:2538-65218 GCA_026074375.1 Tanacetum coccineum | reverse complement strand
ACATTTTTCACTCTATTTTGTTAATTTCTAGGATTTTTCGTAGATTTGAAATTTAGAAAATCAATAAAAAATAGAAAAAAGTTTCAGAAAAATACAAAAAATTAGTTTTTAGCATTAGAATAAATACGTTTAGGTTTACATTCAAAAAAATCATTTTTAACACTTTTAGATTTTTATTTTTATTTTTAAGCCTTTATTTTTAATTTTAAAAATAGGATTTTAATTTTAAAAATAGTTTTCTGAGTTTTTATGTTATTTTAGACTTTTCTAAGTTTAAAACTCATTTTTCTAAATTTTTAGTACTTAATTTGTTATTTTTTAGAAATTAATTAGATTAAAATAGTTTTTAATTCATAATAAATTCAAAAATAATAAAAAAAAGTTTTTCTTTTTCTTAAAATTTTGTTTTGTCCTAATTTAGGTTTAGAATTTTAGTTTGCATTTTTAGGAGTTAATTTTAGTATTTTTGCTTATTTGTCACGTTTTATTTGCTCCCGTTAATTAGTTTAAGTGTTTAATTGCTTTTAATTGTTCATTTTGATTGTTGCTTTTATTTAGTAGTTATAGATACTCAAAAGTATCTTTTCTCTTATTCAAATCATAATCAACAAGAACGTGGTTTCAATTTCATAAATCGTTGGGGAAACGACCCGGGGAATCATACTTCCCGGTCAACATACGTATTATATCATATGATATATATTTTAAGGATTTTTCTTTTTACCTTTGTCCTTAAGGGTAATCTGGTAACTTTCCATCGTATTATATATTATATTTTTACGTGTTTTAGATTCTACGAATCAAATTTTTGGCGCCGCTGCTGGGGATTTGTGATTAAGATTCTCTCGTTTGAAGTTTGTTGATCGTGATTTGAAGACCCTTTCATTTTTGAAAGTTTTGTTTTTATTTAAAAAAAAATAAATAAATAAATAAAAAAAAGTAAAAAGTATTTTTCTTTTCTTTTTAGTATAAATAGAAGATTAAAAACAAAAATACAAAAATATTTGCTTTTTCAATTTAAAAAATAAACAAAGTTGGTAAAAGAACACCAACAAATAATACCTTCAATTGAGGTATTATCCATAATAAGTTCCCAACTCGAATAAAAGATTCAAAAACTTGCCATTTGTGTCATTTATGAGGTACGGCTCATCTCTAAAAAATAAAATTTTTAGAGAGCTACCGTGAAGTAAGTTTGATTATTTGGTTCAAGTTGTCTATCTCATTGTCCGTTAAAATTAGATTAAAAGACAAACAATATTTTTCGTCTTTTATTTTATCCATTCTATCTTCTTTTTTCATTAACTCACATCTAAATTGTTTAATTTTATGGCGTCACTCGATCATCGTTTTGAAACCCTCTTGCTCGATTAAGGACCTATGCATATGATGATTTATGGAGAGCGTTTGTACACTGTGCGGATTTTTGTTGTTTGTTTGTTCAAAAAGAGGAGTTCTTGAAGATAGATTTAAAATTCTTGCTCTAAACCTCCTCAGAATTGTGCTGCAACTTGTGGTAAACCGGTTGTTGTTGATGGGTTTGTGATGGTTTTTTCGTTTGGATGGTTTTTATATTGTCGTAATCTTGTGCTTTTGTTGGGAGAGAAAACGGGAAAATGCTTTTGATTTTGGAATGATGGGTTGGTATACAATTCATGATGGTATATGAACTTTCTCTCTCTAAACACTTTTGAGTCATCCAAATACAAACACATCATTGGTTAGTACACCTTCTCGGGTGAGCCCAATTCGTTCTTTCAATCAAGACCCGTTGTGTAAAATATTTTTTTTTTGAAATTTACTTCGCAAAGTCCCTCTACAATTTATTTACCACAATTGTTGTTAACCAAGTGTGGTGTGGATTGTTTTATATTAGCGGTATCTTTTGTCAACAATTGCTACTTGAAAAAGTCTGGTGGAACGGGGCGCTATATTGGTAATAATTGCCCTCCAAAAGCTTGTTACTTGATATATATCTCTAACCTATAATCCGGGAAGGAACCATGCAAATATTCAATACATTGATGGAGCTTTCCCACAGGCAGGACTTTGCCAAGTGTTCATGATAGCTCACTTGTTGGAAGTGACGTCCTTACACGTTGAATTGGGAAATTAAGTTTTGACACTGCGTTATCACGCAGGGGGGTCTTTTGGGTGGTTCTTTTATGTTAAACTAGGGAATTAGTTATGCTTTTCTTCTTGTATCAAAGACCCCTCTGGCCTTTCCATGAGGGGTGCGTGGTGGATTAGGGCCGGTGTGGAAGTCTGGGTGGTGGTATGTTTAAAAATTTTTTCTATTTTTCCTTTCAATCTAATATTCCATCTTTTAGTGTTCATCCCCTCTCTCTACTTTCTCTCACTAAAACTACACAATGATTTATCTAGTTTAATTTGATCAACCAAGACCTCCCGAAAAGGTGTTTTATATAGCGTACAATTGGTTATCTAAGATGGCTAACGGAGTGTTTGTATTCCGTGGTATGTTTATGTGTTTTTAGTGTTTTTCGTTATGGTATTGTGCTTATTATATTCGACTCATACTTGAAAAAAAAAAATCCCTCTCAACGTTTATCCATAAAAGTTTTTTTTTTTTTTACAAATAAAGGTGTTGTTGGATTTATGGATACACAACATTTTTTGTGTTTGTTCTCCAATATTCTAACATTTTTTTTTTTGTTTTGAAAAGTGTCCATATTTTTTTTTGGTCGGCTTATAAGAGTTTTTTTTGAAGTTGGTTTACATGTTCCACTTGACAACCGATCGAGTTCAAAGTTCATCAAGCCGACGAGTATAACCTTTAATGATACGAACTAGCTTCTCACTCTAAGGAGTCGATAGTGGTAAATTATTTGGCTTTGATAACCGAACGACGTTCTCGACAAGTGTGAGCGAACGAGTAGGTTTTCGCGGTGAATTTCACGTGGCCGATCGGAGTGAAGTTCACGGAGAAGCCGAACGAGGTGGAACTTTTGGTAGAGTTCGCCGAAACGATATGATTTTTGTTCTCGACAGAGGAGCCGAACGAGGTGATTTTCACTAGAGCCGAACGAGTGAACTTTTGTAGAGCCGATTCATGTTTTCGACAAGAGTGAGCCGAACGAGTGGAATTTCACGAGAGCCAATCGAGTGGTACTTTTGTTATAGAGCCGAAAACTAGTTTCATATACTTGACCGAACGAGTGAAAACTGATCACCGAACAAAATAAGGTTCCGATACGAGTGAAACAACAAGAATAAATCTTCTCGTTTTAGCAAATTTGTGGGTTTTCAGTTTCGTAGAGTATGACGGTGCTTTCAACGGGATTAAGATGATAAATCGTGTTCGTGACATCGTTTCGATCAACGTGGTATATTTAGTTTTCACCGACGATAACCGTATGATCCCGCGAGCTCAAATTTATAAACGGATATATTTCTAAGAATTTAAAACGAATGTGATGAAAAAAAATGGAGGGAATTTTTCATTAATTACCAAATTTTGGCATTTGTCACATGCAGTCCCTGGAAGGTTACTACAATTACACCATTAGTCCTTTGGTTGCTTATTAATCTTCTAGTTAATCCTAGTTTGCACCGTTGGTCCTTATTTTCATAATTTGACCTTTTTACCCTTCCAAGTAACCGGGTTTTGCACGTTTTTTGTCCTCGTAAGCTCATTTTTCGCCAACAAAAGCTCAACAAATCGTTCATAAAAGTTCAAGTTCTTCGACAACAACAACGATTTCACCAACAATTAATTTTTTATTCACGGTTTTTTCTTGATTTAGTAAAATCCCGTAAATGTCGATTCGTTTTACGGTTTAAGTCATAGAATTGTAAAATCCCGTGAACGTTAATTGATTTCACCAAAAACAACAAACACAAATACATTACCATTTTAAAAATGATCCTTATTAAAAATACTTATTCATAATGGCTCGTAGTTGAACCTTTATTGACTACGGGACTTTTTGTATCGATGTAGCTTATTTGGGATGAAGTAGGCTTTCAGGGGCGTTGTACTTATTTCGTCTTTGTTCTTTCTTTCTCCACAACGAGGCGGATGTACTTGTGTTAGTGGACGAGACTTTGGATATCTAGTTGCTTTGTGTTTCATTCTACGATACCACAAAGTAGCTATAACTTTAAGGAGTTCTTCGTCACGAGGATAGTACAAGATTAAGTCACAAGCCAGGGATTTTGCTTCATTCTCGGGTTTATTTTATTGGGTTGTCTTCATCAATGGTCATTAGTATTAGCCTACAGAATAGATAAGGGGATTTAGTTTGGGTTGCTCAAGAGAGAGTTGTAAAGAGAGTACCGACATCTTCTCACAGACTATTGCTTATGCAATCACGGGTTATGAAGCTAAGTAAGCAGTTCCAGTTGGCATAAGATGTACACATGTGTAGGATGATTCCTCAGTTAGTCATCATCCTGGAGGGAGAAATGTGTACATCCGGTACTTAGTTGATTTTTTATGTTACCGTTTTGATGTTACAGTTTCGACTACGCAGCGGGATAAATTGCTTTCACTCGGGACTTAGTTGACTTTGGTGAAACAATTTAAATGGGTACATCCGGGACTTAGTTGACTTTGATGTTACCATTTTGACTACATAGAGGGATAAATTGCGTACACTCGGGACTTAATTGACTTTGGTGTAGCAATTCATATCTGCACTTTCCTGGAGGGAGAAAAGTGCATTTCTGGGTCTTAATTGATTTTGGTGCTACGGTTTCGACTTCGTTAAAAGGGATAAAGTGTGTACTTCGGGTATTTTGGGCTAAATTCAACAAGACTGGAATGCTTCCTAAGTGAGACGATGTTGATGATATCATCCCTCCCTCAAGAACGGTGTATTAATTCTTATCAGTCTTAGGGGTGTCTGTTTGGGAGGGAGCTGAAGATTTCAGCAGTATGTTCGTCTACAAGCTGAAGAAATAAAGCTGGAGTATTCAAGTAGATCGTCAAAGATATTCTCAAGGAATACTGGACTTCATTCTTATCATTTTTCTTTATTTTGCTTGTAGGGAACATTGTAACCAATTCACGTGTGACACCATCTTGGAGGGAGATTGTTAGCCTTACTTTTTAGTGAAGCTGGCGTCTTACACGTGAATTGGACTAGTCTTGGACACTGCGTGTCACGCAGGGGTCATTTATGTAAACTAGGAATAGTTTGCTTTTTCTTTTAGTATAAATACCCCTCATGGCTCTCCATGAGGGGTGGTAGATGTTCACTTATATTTTTCCCATTTCTCTTTCAATCTAATATTTGTTCCTTTTGTGTTCATCTCACCCTCTCTCTACTTTCTCTCACTAAAACAACCATGGCATATCTATTGTTCTTTGATCATCCTCGACCCCTTGAATAAGGTGTTTTGATTCGCGCAACATGTGGCATATCTATTGTCTGACAAGATATTTCTAATGACACTTCAAGCCTCGTTCCCCAACGACAAAAGGCGTCAGATTATGACAACTCTGGCCCCATACCCTAACTACAAAATGTTTCTTCTTCAGCAGATACAACAGTTCCGTCACAACAAGAGTTGCATCTTCTTTTTGGTCCTTTGTACGATGAATTTTTCACTGCAGGTATTTCAAGTGTCAACAATTCTTCTTCTCCCACCGACAATTCTAAACAACAAGACACACCACCTACAACGAATAATCCATCTTCAACAGAACCTACAACTCCAACAAATGTTATTGATGAGGAAAAAAAACGATAATCAAGCAGAAGATACACAGTTCAATCAAGATGAATTTATCAATCCTTTTTGTACACCGGTACGAGAAATTACTGAGTCTTCCTCACGCAAGTAAGCACTAAAAGGGTTGAATAATGAAAAAGAACTGTAAGGATAAAGGGTAAAAAGAAAGAAGCCCTCCATATAACCTTAGGCAGAAACCGGGTCAATACATAATCTATCAGTAATCACAAAGATGATTCTGATATTGAAGACTGACATCATGGACCTAGTGATGCAATGTACAAAACCCCTCTACCAGCCCCCACCTAATCACAACACATCCTCTCTAATCTCATTTATCTGTTTCCACCTATGAATGAAGTCTCCAACATCAATTATTGTATTTATGTACATATCTAACGGTTTTGAAGAATATGGAAGTATCGTAGTGGGGGTTCTTCTCTGGCTGAGCCTCTTTCACACACACACGGCGGTTGAAGAGAGAGTAATATATCTATATCTCTAGGGTGCGGACACAACTGGGGGGTAGGGGGGGGGGGGGGGGGGCAGTTAGGGGGGGTGGATGGGGTGAGAGGTGGTTGTGGGGGGGTGGGGGGGGGGGTAGGTTTGGGGTGGCTAGGGTGGGGGGGACAGTTGTCTGCCTACTTGGGGTGGCGCGATCATATATAGCGTCTGAGATAATAAATTTTGTACAAATCTTTATATAAAGATGATGAGTGCCGTTTCTTTTCGGTGCTGAGATGTACTTTATAAAGGGTGGTTGAATAAATAAATGTTTTTTGGAAATTGTTTGTTTTTTGGGGAAGTATGATGTTTTATTATGGGGGGTTATTTTTGAATTTTTAAGGGGTAAGGTGTTTGTGTATGTTATATTGTGTTTAGAGGTTTGGGTTTGATATTATTGAAGGAGGGTGAATTATATATATTATAGTGTGTATGGATTTTGTAAAAGAACAACTTGTGTAAACGGATATTCCATTTTGGTCCATATATGAATGATAACTCAATCAGAAAGACAGTAACTATCTGATATAACTTCTTACTTGATGTCTGCTTTAGACGTTCTTCCGGTAATGAGAACAAGCAAGTACGGTGAAATTCTAATGCAATCGCGTTAGAGGATCTAATACTTTGATCTGGAAACCCTTACACGATCGGAGTTCTTCTAAATTGAACATTAATCGCGTGTGATTACGGTCAAGATTATATTGTAAAAACGGTCCTTACAGAACCGGATGTTAATGTAACCGAACTCAAGACGACTGACAAAGCCATATTCGTCTATATCTGTTGTATATCACTAACATCAATCTTCAGGTATAAGTGACGGCGTTACAACCTCATTCTAGCAGAGTGAAGATTCAAGACCTCATGCTCAATCGACAAAGATATATACATGATAAAAGCTCAAACTACAAAGTCTTCCCCAATCTCTGATGTACAAGCACTTCCTCAAAAAGAACATTATCGACAAAATTGCCAAACAACAACAAAGATATATCTTATAAGTGGATCAAGTACTACTCCTACCATGATGTGGTATAAGTAATCATGTTAAAGAATATGTTGAGGGAGATTGTTAGCAAGCTTTCAAGACCTTGAGCATGAGGGTGGAGACACAAGATCGCAAGGCGGCATAAAGATTCAAGGATGAAGATTTAGAGATCTCAATAGTCAAGACAAATCAAGACCAAAGACCACGATATCAGTATTTTCTTAAAGAATATCAAGTTAAAGATCAAGATCCAAGATCAGAAGCATACAAAAGGATCTTTAAAATAATTCCCAAGAACACAAGGCTCTAAGACTCAAGACGTCACAAGAAGGATCCACAATTGAATGACCGCCCCTTAGGAGGAGATTGTTAGCCGTGTTTTTAGTAAAGTGATGGTCATTATTATTCCCGAGCCTTGGATAAGAAAAAAATAGTTTACGGGAATTCATTTAAGCTAATTGGGCCTAGTTATCGGGCTTAAGCCTATTTGTATTAAGTCCAGCCCAACATAAAGTCCAAACAAACCATCTAGGGTTTTGTCTCTTGTAACTATATAAAGCCCTCTCCAAGTGTGGAGAGGGTGTTGCTTCTCATTTTTCTTTTCTAGTGCAAGTAACCATTCTCTCTTTTATTTTTCTCTCTAGTTCTTTCTCTCTCTAAAATCTCTTATCTTATTTTGTGTTTTTAGTGATGAAATGATATCATGTAACATAATTCACCTAAGCTTACGCTTATAGTTCGCCTAATATCAGGTGCATAATTCGCCTAAGATCAGGTGTATAATTCTCCTAACATCAGGTGTATAATTCGCCTAAGCTAGCGGTATAGTTCGCCTAATTCATGGCGTATAACTCGCCTAGGCAAAAATTACACTAAAATTTTTTACATCTTTTCAAGCATCAATAATAACTCAAACATGATCATTTAGCATCTAGGAAACACAAGGAACCATTAATAACATGAATCAACCATAAAATTCTTGACTTTTTCTTTGTTCGACTCGTAAGAACACGAGAACCCAAGTTTTTCAAGTTTTAAACATATTAGGATGATTAAGGACACTCAAACCTACACTAACAATCATTGAAGCAATTCTAAACCTAAACCCATGAGCTTTTACAATTTCTTGACCATTTCTAATGTGTTCAAAATCAAGAATTACCCAAAACATATGAATATGTTATCCTTATTTAAAACTGCTATAGATACATCATCTAGACCTCTATAGGACCAAAACCCCTCAATCAATTCAAGTTTTCATCCACTTTTTAAGGAGACAAAATTTTAATCAATTTTTTAGGGTTTTCGAGTATATTACCACAGTTTAGACTGATTTATAGGAGATTAAGCATTAATATAAGTTTACCTTTTAGATTAAACGAAGATTGAACAAGTTCTTGGAGGTTTTCGATAGCAAGAATGGAGGGTTTAAGGTTTTTGGTTTGAGCGTGTAAAAGAGTGGAACGGGTGGGGGTGTTTATGTTTAAACTCTTTTGGATTTTGGCATAAATGCCCCTTAAGGTTTAATAAAGCTCTAATTTTCCAATTAAACTTATCCTAAGGCTTAAGTGTAGTTTCCTTATTGGTAAAACACTAGTATTCTAAGGTTAGGTACAAAATGAATGTCTCCCATTTTGCCAATAATGGTATGCCCCTAAAGGAATAAACACGCAGTGTAGCCTTACTTTTTAGTGAAGCTGGCATCTTACACATGAATTAGACCAGTCTTGGACACTACGTGTCACGCAGGGGTCATTTATGTAAACTAAGAATAGTTTGTTTTTTCTTTAGTATAAATACCCCTTATAGCTCTCCATGAGGGGTGATGGAAGTTCATTTGTAGTTTTTCTTTCCCTCTCTAATAATACAAGTTCCTTTCAACCCTCTCTACTTTCTCTCACTAGAAATACTATGTTCCATCTAATGTTCTTTGATCAATTAAGACCCCCCAAAAAGGTATTTTCGATCCTTGTCAATTGGTATCAGAGCTAACCGGGGGTGTTATGTATTCGTGTTGTTGTGTTTCGTGATTCAGTTTGTTTAACAGCTTATTTAAGCTTATTCGTGGGCTGTTTTTTTGAAGAAAAAGCCACGAAATAATTCTTTTTAGTGATTGTGTAAATTTGTTGTTACAACAGATTATCTCTTGTTTTTGTTGATATTTTTTTGGTCTCTTTGTTGTCTAAAAACATATCTACAAATCTGGAATTTTTTTTCTTTTCATTTTTCTTGGCTTATTTCAAGATTATTTCACTTTCTGGGTAAATGGGTTAATTCGTCCTTGTCCAAGCTTCTTTCGTCCCTGTATTGAGCTTTTTAATATCTCTGCTTATTTCGAGCTTATTTCAAGTGCTAACTGCAAAGCTTATTGGGATGGTCTATTTGTGCTTATTTTCTAGGCTTATTCAAGCTTATTCAAGGTGATAGTTGGCTTATTGTGGTATACAATTTGAAAAACAACAAGGGGAACACAGATCCAAGTTTTTAGCAACAATGACGTTTTTTTTGTTGGTTTCTAAAGAAGATAAAGATGATAATGACGTCAGTACAAAAGCAAGGACACTGGATACACAGCTTCAAGCATTACCGGATACACAGTTTTCAAGCTTCACCGGATACGCATCATTCTTTATCAACCGAATTCGCAGCAAACTTTGTCAACCGGACTCGCATTTCTTATGGTTACCGGATTCGCAATATTGAGTATCAACCGGATTCGCATTTTAATGAGGCAACCGGATTCGCAGTTGTAACCAGATATGCAGTTCGCAGTTATAACTGGGTTAACACCAACCCAAACCGGGTCAACTCAGTAGGGTCAACTCAATGAGTCTAAGGTCAAAACAGAAATGAAAAGGAAGAAGACAGACTCGATTGACTAAACCCATATCAATTACCAATAACAATCAACCAACATCAAACCTCTTCGTCACATTTTATTCACAAATCCAATCAAACTAAACCTATCCCATTGTCACATCAATACAACTTCCATCTCCTCCAACTCTCATTGATTCGAAACAAAATGAAATGATAAAATTAATCTCAGATTTTGTGTTTATTTGTCACCAATTTTCTTTTCGACTAAACACAATTTCATCATCGATCTTTCAAGGTTATATGCCTTTCCTTCATATTCGAATATACAAAAATTGAACTGTAACAAGAATGTTATGTTCATCTTTGATTCGAATTAATTACCTCAAACACAATTAAACCTACCTAAGATCTTTATTTCAAGACCTTGAAGACCATTCTTGTTTGAGCTTTAAGGAAAATACAAAGAAAGATGTCCACTAATGGTATTCGATTCATTTGCAGAATGAATAAGGGATGGTTCGTTTGTGCCATGGAGGGATAAGGAAAGAGCTATTGTGTGGTTGTATGGGTTTGATAAGAGGAGATGGGGTCGGTTGTGAAGTTTAGGGTTATCTATGTGAGAGTGTTTAGGGAATTTATGCCCTAATAATGTGGGACGTATATAAATTGGTGTTAGGCTTGGGCTTTCTCTACAACTTGGGTCAGGTACAATATGGTGTTGGTCTATAGTGCTATTAAATTATTTTTGGGGCCGAGCGTTTGTAGCATGTTGGGCTGGAATTAATTTTAATCTGCAAATCATTATGGTGATGATCGTTAGCCCGATTATTGGATTTGGGCTGTTATATTGTAAGGTGTGGTATTATTATCGGATTTAGCCGGGGATTAAAACACTATCGTGTTGGGTAAAGTATAAATGGCCGGGTTTTATTACTTGGACGGGCCATGCTTATGTTCTATTTTTGAGCCGATATCCGTTAACAATCATATCAAAAATCACGAACAACAACACAACAACACAACAAACACAATACATTACATGAAAAATGATCCTTATCAAAATTCACCTTCATTCATAATGGCTAGTATTGAATCTAATGACTACGGGGTTGTTGTATGATGTTACTTATTTGGGTTTTAAGTAGGTTTTCATGAGGAGTGTACTTATTTCGTCTTCGATTCTTTCTACCTCCTCAACGAAGATGACTTGATCAGGCATATACGGTTTGTGATGAAGACTTGAATATCTAGTTGCTTTTGTGATTCTTTCTACCTATACCCACAAAATAGCTATCACTTCAAGAAGTTACATTATAGTACTCAGTGTCTCACGTAGTTGAGGAGATTTTAAGTGGTGATGTATTTTTTGAATACTTTTGGGTAAGTATATGGTACTCAGAGATTTGCCTCTGAATCGTTCTTTGTCACGCAGATAGTACAAGATTAAGTCACAAGCTTAGGATTTTGCTTCATTCTCAGGTTCGTTATATCAGGTTGTCTCCATCAGTGGTCATCAGTATTAGCCAAGAGAATAGATAAGGGGAGTTACATCAGGTTAATCAAGAGAGATTTGTAAAGAGAGTACCGACATCTTCTCACAGATGATTGCTTATGCAATCACGGGTTATGATACTAAGTAAGCGGTTCTAGTTGGCATATGATGTACACATGTGTAGGATGTTTCCTCAGTGATAGTCATCATCCTGGAGGGAGAAATTAGTACATCCGATACTTAGTTGATTTTTTTATTTGTTACCGTGTTTGCTATGTTACAGTTTCGACTAACAATTGCGGATAAAATGTTTTCACTTGGGACTTAATTGACCTTGTGATACAATGTTAAATTTGGTACATTCCGGGACTTTAAGTTGACTTTGATGTTACCATATTAGATACTATCAAAGAGGAACAAAGAAGTACACTCAGGACTTAATTTACTTTGGTGTATCAATTCATATCTACACTTTCCTAGAGGGAGAAAAGTGCATTTCGAGGTCTTAATTGATTTTGGTGCTACGTTTTTGACTTCGTTAAAAGGATTAAAGTGTGTACTTTGGGTATTGAGCTAAATTTAACAAGACTGGAACGCTTCCTAAGTGAGACGATGTTGATGATATTATCCCTCCCTCAAGAGCGGTTTAATTAAATCATTATCAGTCGTCTCGGGTGTCTATTTAGGAAAGAGTCTAAAAGAATTTCAGCAGTATGTTCGTCTACAAGCTAAAGAAATAAAGCTGGAGTATTCAAATAGATCGTCAAAGATATTCTCAAGGAATACTGGACTTCATTCTTATCATTTTTCTTTATTTTGCTTGTAGGGAACATTGTAACCAATCCACGCGTGACGTCATCTTGGAGGGAAATTATTAGCCTCACTTTTTAGTGAAGCTGGCGTCTTACACGTGAATTGGACTAGTCTTGGACACTGCGTGTCACGCAGGGGTCATTTATGTAAACTAAGAATAGTTTGCTTTTTCTTTTAGTATAAAAACCCCTCATGGCTCTCCATGAGAGGTGGTGGAAGTTCATTTGTAGTTTTTCTTTCTCTCTCTAATAATACAAGTTTTCCTTTCATCCCTCTCTACTTTCTCTCACTAGAAATACAATGTTCCATCTAATGTTCTTTGATTAACCAAGACCCCCCGAAAAGGTATTTTCGATCCTTGTCAAACACATAACAAATAAAGCCCGATTGAGTTAACATTAATTAACTCCCCTTTAATTATTCACCCATTATTGTTTCAAAAACCGTTTCCTTTTATCACAAATTGATTTTATGAAGAAGATATTTGATATTTTCTCCCCCTCAAACAATGACCCATTTTCTATTTAAAGGGATGTAGTCGTTGTTTGAGTGGTCAAATGTCTTTGAAAATGATTTTTCTAATGAATTTCTAAAGATGATTATATTATTTTAAAATCAACACCATAAAAAAATAAAATTTCTCTTATTTTAACAAAGAAATGCACTGACACGTACATTAGTTTGTATAAAGGAAGCACGGGTTGTGTTGCAAAGTAAACACAAGCCTTTGCATGGTCATAAAGTAGACCATGCCCGAGAATAAATTCCCGTTAAGAGGTCAAGTTTTCTTTTTGAAATACTTGCCTTGAGGATGATGAGCGGGTTGCTATCGAAAATAATAGCAAGCAATATGTCATGATTTCTATTCAAACTTTATTTACAGCTTTGTGCCATTGTTAAATGACATTTCTAAAGCCGTAAATATTATCGATGCTAGAAATCATGACATGAAAATATATTTTTATCTTTTTCTGATTTTTTAATTTTGTAATTTGTTTTTATAAATTTTTTATAAGAAGTGAAAAATCTTTTTGTGTTTTTGTGATTTTATATATACATATTATACAGGGGATATAAGAATAGGTACCACCACTATTCTTCGGCTTCATCTGCCAGTTCTTTCAAAGTCTCAGGAGTAAAACTTCTCATTCCCATCATGTCAATAAGGAATTCAATTCTTTCTCGACATAGAGCCTTGGTGAAGATGTCCGCCAACTCGTATTCTGTTTTGACAAAGTAAAGCTCGACGACTTCATTCTCCACTTGCTCTTTTATAAAGTGATATCTGATGTCGATATGCTTTGATCGAGAATGTTGAACATTGTTGCAGCATAAAGCAATAGCGCTTTTGTTATCACAACACATTGGAATTTTATTGAATCCAAGGCCATAGTCGGTAAGTTGTGATCTCATCCAAAGGACTTGAGCACAACAGCCAGATAAGGCTATATATTCAGCTTCCGTACTGGATATTGCAACGCTTTTCTGCCTTTTTGATGACCAACTAATAAGTCTGTCTTCTAACAATTGCATACTTCCATATGTACTACGTCTGGTATCTTGACAGCCTGCGTGATCAGCATCTGCAAAGGCTGTTAGAGCAATAGCAGAATCCTTCGAGTACCATAGTCCCCGATTAACAGTTCCTCTTAGATATCGAAAGATTCTTTTTACAACATGTAAGTGCTTTTCGGTAGGACGAGCATGATACCGGGCACACATGAAAACAACATAAACAAGGTTTGGTAGACTGGATGTGAGATACATAAGGGTGCCAACCATGCTACGATAATGTGTAGGATCAATGGCTTTCCCTTGTGGATCCTTATCCAGTTTGCATTTCTCCACCATGGGAGTATCCACTGGGTCACAAGATTCCATTCCGTATTCATTAAGTGATTCTAGAGCATATTTTGATTGGTTTAAAAATATGCCTCTGGGACTCTGTGAAATCTGTAGTCTTAGAAAAAATGATATTTTACCTATCATTGACATCTTGAATTTAGAACACATTATCTCAGAAAATTTATCACAAAGTTCAGTAGTAGTAGAGGCAAAAATAATATCATCAACATAGATTTGTATCAGGAGGATATCTTTGCCTTTTCTGTTGATGAACAATGTGGGATCAACCGTGCCTTTGGAGAATTCTTGGGATAGCAGAAATGATGACAATAGATCATACTACGCGCGTGGAGCCTGTTTCAACCCATATAGAGCTTTCTTCAGTCTGTACACGTGATTAGGATTGTTTGGATCCATAAATCTGTCTAGCTGGCTAACGTAGACTTCTTCACGCAAAATGCCATTCAAAAATGCCATCTTTACATCCATCTGATAGACGATCATATTCTTATGAGCAGCAAACACGAGAAATATCTGAACAGCTTCTAGTCTAGCCACGGGAGCAAAGGAGTCTTTGAAATCAATTCCCTCTTCCTGACGGTATCCACGAGCTACCAATCTAGCCTTGTTTTTCAAGATTCCCCCAATTCATCCAATTTGACCTTATATATCCATTTTAGGGTAATAACCATCACTTTATCTAGACGAGGAACGAGTTCCTAGACTTCAAGACGTTCAAATTCATTTAGCTCTTCTTGCATTGCTTTAATCCAACATGACTGAGTTAGTGCATCTTTGTACGTCTTAGGTTTAACTGAAGTTATGAAGGCATCATAATAGCAGAATAGGGCTTGTTCGTGTAGTTAGAGTCTTGTGGAAACGGGTCTGGAAGGGTTACCAATTATGTTTTGTAATGGATGATCTTTTGTCTATTTACTAAGGTGTTCTGAGATTGGAGCGTCAGAGTGCACAATAGTAGGAATAACATCCGATGATGAGGATTCTTCATAAACAGTTTCTGGAATTGGAATGCCAAAATAAGGATCGTTACTTATATGTGCAACCTCAAGGTCGTGTGACTCTTCTTCAGCACAGAGAGGAATTGTTTAGGATTGTGATTGTGGAGTGGTTTGTGAGGTACTTGGAGAAGGTGCATCTTGATCAACAATTGTTGAGGAAGGAAACCGGTTGACTCAACAGGAGCTGGAGCTGGAGCTTCTTCTATAGGAACTGGAAAGGCAACGCTAGCTGGAGGAGAAAAGAACTCATCAAACACTGGTTGAAACACAAGATCCTATTAATGCCCCGATGGTGGTACAAACGGTGCTAAAAGAGGAGGGTTTGGAACGAGTCTTGAACTGGGTATTGCAGGAGTCATTTCATGAAGCGCGGGTTCTAAACTGCTTTGTTCAGAAGCCATGCCAAATATATCATGTATTTATACCTCATGTTCTTTGCTTATTAATCTCAATTACAACCTTATGCTTGGCCTACTCCTAAATATGTCATGATCCAATGCAGTTACTAGGCCTAACCATTTCATTACACGGTCCATCAATCAGATTAATAAGCCCAACAAGCCATCAAATGAAATACACGGTAGGCACAAGCAGTGTTGTAAATATCGCTTGGCGGTACCTTGGTAGTCGACCACCGCCAAGCGATAAATCGGTGTTGGCGGTGATTTATCGGTTTCTCAGCGGAGACCCTACAATATAAAGGAATTAATTTTACAAAAATATATATTACATAGTTAGCAATATTCCAAAACCATAAGACATAAGTCCACAACTAGTGTCACATATATTACGAACCAAAAAGAACAAATACACAAGAAACGGCAACCCATCTTCTACAAAATTTATATATTTTAAATAATTTTATTAATCTTCTTATTATTTTTAATTATATATACTATGTACATGTTATAAAATTTACATTATATTTGTCTTTTATTAACTTTTGATATACCTTTACTAAAGCCCACTAAGATGTTAGGTCCACTAAGATGTTAGGCCCACTAAGAATTAGGTTTTACTTTGCATACTACAGTATTTATGATAAAGCAGCAGTCACCACTTTCACCTACTTCTTTCTTCTCTTTTTTAATTGGCCATCACCACAAAACCACCACTGTTTCTTACCTGCTTGTGGAGTCGCCGGAGGTAGAGTCGTCGGAGGTGGAGTCGCCGGAGGTAGAGGTGGAGAGGTGAATGGGGGGAAAAGTTATAATAACCCCAAATAAAAAAAACTTTTTTTAAAAGTCAAACCAAAAAGTTTGACCGATATTTACAGATTTTAACCGAGTTTGACCGAGTTACACCGATATTGACCAAACCGATTTTTTTGGCCGATAAGTGAAAAA
This sequence comes from Tanacetum coccineum, assembly GCA_026074375.1. Classification (NCBI taxonomy): domain Eukaryota; kingdom Viridiplantae; phylum Streptophyta; class Magnoliopsida; order Asterales; family Asteraceae; genus Tanacetum; species Tanacetum coccineum. Next base: position 48,688 of record BQNB010020655.1, on the reverse strand, counting down.
TCGTATCGGCTGACCGCCGATAAGCGATATATCAGTGATATATCGGTCGCCAAGGCCGATATTTAAAACACTAGGCACAAGTCAGTTCCCAATCCAATAGCAATTTGGGATATAAATAAACTAACAATCCCTAATTATTTGCTAAAAACAACCCTAATCAGTTATACATCCGCCCCAAATAATTTTTTCTCTCAAAGAATGATAGTCACCACAAATCAATTCCATATCTTTCCTTTTCTTAAATCAAACGAAGCTATAATCCTTTGATCATCATCGAGACACGAAACTAAACAATCCATTTGTAATCTTTTAGCTTAAGACACTCGTGTACCAGACAAGAATAACAATGAATTCAAGATCATTATATGTGGTCTCGGGTAGGTTCAATTTCTTTATGTTTTCTTGTTTTTGAAATCGAAACAAAGATAGGTTATAACCCAAGTGTTATAAACCAATCTTTATTTTTGTAAATCAAAGACAGATCTATGATGTTTCGTTTTTCGTGTTTGATCTTTCTAAGGTCATATCAATTATTGTATAACACGAGAATAAATGAGGGCCGAGATCATTTATGTGTTTTAGTTTTATGTTTCGAGTCACTGGAGATGGAGAGGAGTTGATGTTGGTAATGGGATAGGATAGATGTTTTGGGATTTGATTTGTTGTATTGAGTTGTGACAAAGGGATTTGGTATTTGATCTGGTTTTGTTGAGGTTGTATGAATTGATGTTGGCTGTTAGTGTTTGTAGTTGGTTTATAGTTTCGAGTCTGTCCTTTTCTTTCTCATTTTCGTCCTTTTTCTTTTGGTTTACCACTCAGCAGACTCACTTGAGTTGACTCAGTCAACTCAGTAATTATCGAGTTGACTCAGTTATGGTGTAGGTTTGTATAACTCGCCTGGGGGATGGTATAATTTGCCTAAGAGGCATGGTATAATTCGCCTAAGAGGCATGGTATAATTTGCCTAATTGGCATGGTATAATTCGCCCCTAGTCAAATGGTATAACTTGCCCTAAAACGTGTATTATTTGCCTGTCACTTTCAGTGGTCCACAAACAAACAAAACCTAGATCCAGAAATTTTGGATCTGTGTCTCTCTGCTCTGTTAGCTTAAAAAATAAGCAGATTTAAAAACCCAGAAATATTAGGCTTCAAAAAGGTTTTTAACAACCTAATAAGCTTGGAAAGAAACTCATAAGTTGTTACAGCTAAATAAGCCGTGAACAATAGCTTCGATTAAGCTTGAAAAAGAACGAAATAAACCATTTACCCAAAAGTATGTAATCAACCCGAAATAAGCTCGAAAATAAGCCAATAATAAGAACAAAATAGACTTATGACTAACAACCAATGAACAACAACAGACCATGGCTTTATCCACTAGATAAGCTGACGAAAATAAGCTGTAACAAGCTATCAATAAGCTGACATCACAAGACAACACAACCCAAAACCACAAACTGTGACAGATTTGAAAAAAATTGAGACCAACTGGACAATAGAGATAAACCCGACCCAATAGTGTAACCATGACTCTTGATGCCAATTAAAAGAAACAAAGAATCTATGATCCGGTGGTCTTGGTGACTCAAACCATAAGAATGCCATGTTTAGAGAGAGAGAGAGAGAGAGAGTAGAGAGAGAAATAAAAGATGTAAAATAAAATGAAAATGTAAAAGATACAAAAGCCTCAACCCCTCTATGGAAGCCATGGAGGGGTATTTATACCACCATACATTACACAAGTATGCTATATTGGCTATTATAGTCCATGTGTATGGTGGTATGGTAAACTATGGTAATTCCGTAATGTCGTCACGTAAAATGAATTCCTAACAGATTCGGTCCAGCTTATAAATTGACGAATGAATTTTGAAAAAGATAAAATTTTTGGTGTGTTATAAAACTGTTTGCATCTTAACACAATAGTTGATTTTCCTAAATCAATTTTCAATCTTATGTCCATGTGAAGCCTCACAAGGGTATCTAGACATAAGAAAGCTAAACACGAATTGATGACTCAATCAGGAAGATAGTAACTAACCGATTTACTCATACCGTGTTGTCTGCTTTGAGACGCTCTGGTATTAAGAACGGCTAGTACATCTGCGAAACCCTGTCAAGAAGATTCTTTGGAATTCTATCTGATCACATGCAGTATTTATACTGATCAACGGGGAACCGTGGTTATTGCAACCTTATTCGACGAAGTGACAAAGACACTCTCGTCCATATCTGTTGATTATCACTAACCTTAACCTACAGGTATTCCCGAAGGTGGCAGCATCTAGTCAAGGACGAGTCAGATTCATAGCCACATGCTTATACCCGACCGACATATGTAACAACATTATGAAAGCTCAAGTACATGTTTCAAAAGACTTTTACTACTCTGATACCGAATGTCTTCCCTGAAGTGATGGAGTATTAAAGTTAAAGAACTTCAAGAAAGATGAATTTACAAGCTTTTGAAGACAAAGAAAGGTATGAGCATGTCAGTCCAAATGTCATAAGATCACAAGATGGCGTAAAGAGATTATGCTTGGTTAATGATCTCAAGAAGCTCAAGATCACATATAAGTCAAGACAAAGAAACAAGCTAAAGCCTAAAAGTCTAAAGATTACTACATCAAGATTCACAAAATAAAGATCAAGAAAACAAGACTACGAGCAAAGATTGAAGACATTCATAGAATGCTAAGCTTAAGGTTTTGCAAATTGGAGTGACCTCTCTTAGGGGGAGATTGTTATAAATCAAGAAAAGACTCGGTCACTTCCAATATATCATAGAATAACTTGTAGCGTAATATTTAGAAACTTACCAAGCTAACCGAGTCAACATAAGACAACCTTATGTTGACCGTCCTATGTGTAAGTATAAATACCCATTTCCACACCTTGGAGAGGGTTGGTTGTTTCATTTCATATCAATACACATTTCCTTTTTTCTCTCTCTAAGTGTTATAACCCTCTCTTTCTCTCTCTAGACTTTCTTATGTTCATTTGTTAAGTGATTTGATACATCTACAATTAATTGTTAGAAATCGAGAAAAGACTCGGTCACTTCCAATATATCATAGAATAACTCGTAGCGTAATATTTAGAAACTTACCAAGCTAACCGAGTCAGCATAAGAGAATCTTATGTTGACTGGCCCATGTGTAAGTATAAATACCCCTCTCCACACCTTGGAGAGGGTTGGTTGTTTCATTTCTTATCAATACACATTTCCTTCTTTCTCTCTTTAAGTGTTACAACCCTCCCTTTCTCTCTCTAGACTTTCTTGTGTTCATTTGTTAAGTGTTTTGAGGCATCTACAATTGGTATCGGTCGCCATGGGGTGATATCGTGAGCTTGTGTGCGTTTATATCTTGTTTAGATCGTAATTTTTAGTCTTTTTGGTCTCGTTCTTCACGAAAAATCAAACCTAGATTTTTGTGTTTAAAAGTGTTAAAGTTTATGTTTTTAAGCAAGATCTAGGCCTAAGATAACTAGTTGTGCAAGAAAAATCAAGGTAAAACGTCAAAAAGGGAGTGTTTTTGGTGATTTTTGTAGAAAAAAGTACGTTTTTGTTTAAAGCTAGTGAAATATGTTTGATGTTGGAAGCTAGCAAAATATGCAAGGTTGAATATAGCGAAATATGTTCTCAGGCGAAACATGTATGCGAAATATGTTTGCATGCAAAATATGACAGGTTGAAGTTTAAGCAATTTATGTCATTTCTTGGAAACAAAACTCTGCTTAATTTTTCTTAGGTCATACGAAATATTTCAAGCGAAATATGTATGCGATTTATGTCTTCATGCGATTTATGACAGGTTGTTAGTTCAAGCGAAATACATAATTGTGCAAAATGAAACTCTGTCCAATTTTCATAAACCACGCGAAACATTACATTGTCATATTCCTTGAGAAACATTACAGTGACATATTCCTTAAGAAACATTACAGTGTCATATTCCTTGAGAAACATTACAATGACATATTTCTTAAGAAACATTACAGTGTCATATTCCTTGAGAAACATTACATTAATCACAAATAGATTTTCTTTTCTATGATTTGTCTTACTTTGTAAAATCTCGTGAAATAATTAGATTTCTTGGTTTTAGTGAAGATTTGTAAAATCCCGTGGTATATTAATCTTAATCATCGACAACAACATTCCTTAACATAATCCTCCTTTATCACTGCTCAATCAATCTTTAATCATTTCACTTTTTAATTACAACATAATGACTACTTTAGCAGAACATATAATTGTTGTTGGAGCTGAGAACCATCCTCCAATGCTTGAGAAATCAATGTACGATTCATGGGCAAGTCGTATACGTTTATTCATTAAGGGGAAGAAAAATGTTAGGATGATGCTTGATTCAATTCATAATGGTCTACTGGTCTACCCAACTGTTGAAGAAGATGGACAAACTCGACCTAAGAAATACTCATAACTCACTGAAGCACAACAACTTCAAGATGACTAGGATGTTCAAGCCACTAATATCATTCTTCATGGTCTTCCACCCGATGTGTATGCACTTGTCAACCATCAAGTAGCGGCTAAGGATATTTGGGATTACTAATGAAAGGCACTGAATTATCATATCAAGAACGTGAATGCAGATTGTACAACTTGTTCGATAAGTTTGCTTCCGTTCAGGGTGAAACATTGTATGAGTATTATTGGAGATTCTCTCAACTAATCAATAACATGCATACTATTGGGATGACAATGCAGCAAGTTCAAGTTAATACCAAGTTTCTGAATGCTCTTCCACCGGAATGGAGCAAGTTTGTCACTGATGTGAAGTTAGCAAAGAGTTTGTATACCACTAACTATGATCAGTTGTATGCCTACCTCAGTTAACATGAACGACATGCTAATGAAGTACGTGTCATGCGTGAAAGATATCTGGATCCTCTTGCATTGGTAGCCAATTCTCAAACTCTATATAATCCTTCTCAGTCTCTACATAATTCAGTTCCTACTATGGATCCACCTACTCAACAATTCATACTAGTTTATGTTGCTTCTATTCATCATCAACAACATCACACTCTAGTCAATCCACTACAACAATCAGTTTCTCCACAATAATTTATATATTCGTCATTGACACAACAAACTCAAGCTGAATTTCCTTAATTGGACTATGGTCATGTTGTTCCTACATTTCAGCAATGAGAAGATCCGATTAACTGCATTAACAAAGCAATGGCATTCCTATCTGCTTTGGCATCAAGGTTTCCACCTTCAAACAATCAACTCAGAATGTCTTCCAATCCTAGAAATCAGGCAACCATTCAAGATGGAAGAGTCACAGTTCAACAAGTTAAAAGAAGACAAACTCAGAGTTTTGCTGGCACTGGAAACAAAGAAATTGCTACAACCTCAAGGAGAAATTATGCAGCTAGTCAACCAAGAGTTATGAAGTGTTATAACTGTCAAGGGGAAGGGCACATGACGAGATAGTGCACTTAGCCAAAAAGGACAAAAAATTCTGCATGGTTTAAGGAGAAGTTGATGTTAGTCAAAGCACAAGAAGCTGGTCAGATATTGGATGAAGAGCAACTTGCATTCATAGCAGACCCTGGAATAGAAGAGACTCAAGTTGTTCAGTAGACAATCCCTCAGAATTTATCTTTCCAGACTGAAGATTTGGATGCCTATGACTCGGATTGTGATGATATATCCTCGGCTAAAGTGGTTTTGATGGCAAATCTTTCAAGTTGTGATTCAAAAGTTCTCTTTGAGGTACCATATTCTGATTCTTATCCGAATGATATGATTAATCAGGATGTGCAAGAAATGACGTATACTGAACAAATACATATTGTCGATTTTCAAGATAATGAGATAAACAGTGATAGCAATATCATTCCTTACTCTCAATATATGCAAGAATCACAAGATGCGGGTACTCAGGATACTAATTCTTCTGCACCAAATGATTTATTGGTTCTATCTTTGGTTGAACAAATGACTGGTCATGTAGCTAATTTTGATAAGGAAAATCAGACAAACAAAATGGTAAATGAATCATTGAGCTTGAGAGATACAAAGAACGTGTCGCCATTTTTGAACAGCGACAAAATGTAGAATTTAACAAACGTGAAAAATTAATATATTCTCAAATGGATGACCCAATTCGGAATAGAAATGCAAAGCTTGCGGCTTTTCAGCAGGAAATCGATACACTTAAACTCTTTCTAATCATGTAAAAGAAAAATAATATTTATCAACAACATTAACTGTTTTCAAAACAGAATCTAAAGAAAAAGAATCTAAATACATTGACAAGGAAATTGTTTTGGAAAAACAAAATAAAGAACTGGAAAACATTATTTGCAAGTTTTATCGATCTACGCAATATATGCTAACGAAACCACAAGTTTTTTACGATGACACTCATAAACAAGCTTTTGGTTATCAAAATCTGCTCCATCTTAAAAAAGCTTAGTGGATTAAACCAACATTATATGATAATAGTATTATTGCTAAGGAACATGCTGTGATTTTGAAAGAAGGGAGTCGATCAAAGATGCTTGATAAACAAAATGATCCAATTTCAATCAAATAGAAAATTAATATTTCTCCTATTGATTATTCAACGTTGAATAAAATAAAAAGAAGATTTTGGTAAACATTTTGTTACTAAAAAAGAATTGTCTGCAGAACAAGCTTTCTGGTTAAAACATTCAAATTATAATCCAGACACATCTCTTAAGTCACATACACCTGTTAGAATTGAAGCTCCTATTGAACTTCCTAGGGTAAGTTTGGTAAATGAAAGTCTTAAAAAGCTAAAATATCATCTTGCCAGTTTTGACAAGGTGGTGAAAAAGAGGACAACATCCGATGCTATAACTGCAGGTGCGTGAGGTTTTGAACATACAAAAGCTTGTTTTGTAACTGAAATAATTTCATTTTTAAAAGTTTTAAAAGACACATTTAATACGTTTGATAAAACTCTTCTATATGAAATTACTAAAGTTCAAACTGTTTTTTTTACCAAATGGAATAATGAAATAATGCCATTGCTCCAGGAATGTTCTAGAAAAATTTCAATAAAAGAAGAAAGAAACCACTTAACAAATGTATCACTTAGAGAGAGAAAGAAGGAAATGTGTATTGATATGAAATGAAACAACCAACCCCGACTTCAAGATAAAATAAGTACACGCCTTCGAGAAATCCAACTTCAATCTCAAATAAGTGATACCCAATTAACTCCGTAGTCACTTGGAAAAAAAATTAATACCACATCTAGCCCGTAAAATTTAAGTTCCAATGATTCTATATAAATGTCAATCCCGGTCTCGTCATAAAAAAAATCATCAAGTCATTTTGTCACTTTAACCCTCAGATATAACAATTTACCTCGAAAAAATGATTTTGGCTTAATTAAATATTAACCAAAAATAAAATTTGATTAATACTTTAAATCCAATATTTAGCTTAAAAACGTCCCAAGCAATTTAGCCGGATTTTGTTTTGAAACAACATGTTAACACCCACGGTTGTTATATCCTCGCCCAATTTCAAACCAAACTAACTCCTTTCCCATGTTCTATTTTCGAATCAAGGCCCAATGAAACACTATCTGATCCTAATTCTACTATAAGTAAGACATACCCTAAACATTAGGGCAGTTAACCTAATAGCCATTTCACTATACCCATCATGCCTCTCTCTAAACATTTGCAGCCACCAAACTCAGATCTACATCATAAAAAAAACACCAAACCGATCCATAAAACTTTCCTTATATCTTCATCAACAATCACGATTCATATAGTCAAACCAAAACAAATTGACTCAGACCTTTTTTCTTCTTCATTCGAGAATAATAAGACGATTATGGCTTCAAGATTATTTATGGTCTCAGGTAGGTATTGACTTGTTTTTGCTTGTGTGTCTTTTGAATCGAAACAAAGAATGATTATAACCCAAGTGTTATAAATTGTTCTTTATATTCAAATATTAAAGAAGGTTTAACCTTTACAAAGATCTGTGATGAGGTTTGCATTTCGTGTTATTGGTCTTTTGGGGATCTAGATTTAATTGAAACGCACGAAACAATAAACCTTAGATCATTTGTGTTTGTTATATTTGTTTCGAGTGTTGTTGTTGTACGGAAGGAGATGGAGAGGGTGTATAATGTGACGAAGGGATTTAGGTAGTGTTGTTGGATTTGTAATATGATTGTGACGAAGGGTTTAAGATTAGTGTTGTTGGATTTGAGATGATTGTAACGACCCACTCCGGAAAGGAGGCCGAAACGTCATAATCATGGTGTCATATCAAAGCATAATAAAGGCATAAAGTCATAAATGATAACATAGGACAAGGTGGAAAGCCGGAATCAAACATCGGCTCCCAATTATGAGATCAACATGAATAACGTAAAAGAAGTCTAAAGGACGAAACATGTGTCCAAGATAGTATAGCACATCAAAATGTCTGCGATAAAAAGAAAGGAAGCTAAATAGGTCACTTCCTAAGCACACACTCTCTCATGCCCAATCTCCTTCTAGATACCTGCCGTATAAGAAAGAGAAAGAAATACGGCTGAGCATAACGCTCAGTGAACGGATATAATAACAATGTAATTAATAAGTATGAATCCTGGATAGTAAATACAAAGTAGCGGAAAGATCAAAAGTGTCATGAGGAAACCTGGAGAATGCGTCATGAAGAATAGGAAATAAACATGTAAAGCATGGTAATACGAAGTAAAGATGTCATGAAATATCATGGATAGTATAAACATAAATAATAAGGAATGCCCACGAGCTCATATAATCATACATGTCATAATAATAATGTCGTGAATACATGCATATAATAGAGGGGCTGCCTCAACATGTAATAGAGGGGTGACCTCTTATAATAATATGGGTGGAGGGATCAGCTCCAATGTGATGGGATGTAGAGCACACACCAACCAATCACCATGAACGTGTAAACATGTAAACTAGGATGCACCCATACGCCCCTGAATAATAATGGCCAAACATGAAATATAATCTGGTAACATGAAAAGGGACGCCGCGTGAAATCACTCTCAACGCGAAAGAGTCGTGACACAGGTGCCTCATGTGTCACGGTCATGGTACCTCCATGACTAGGTGGTAAGTCATGTAAATCATGGTCATGCGTATATATAGCTCGGGCAATAGAATAAGTCTTGAAATCAAACATGTAAAGGATCATGGCAAAAGACATAAAAATGGGGAAGCATAGCAGTTCTGGGGATGAATCATGAAAAGAAAGAATGTCCTTACTGAAAGGACGGAATATCCGTACCTTATGTCCAGCAGTAACGGAAAGAGATGGATAAGAAGATGGAAGCTACTCCTGCTTAATGCGATCTACATGTTAAAGGACATATATAAGTTACTTGTTCATGATTAAGGTTACTTTCCATTTTTTAGTAAGGTTACCTTCCATTTTTTTTGTAACTTTCTATTTTTAGTAACTTTCTATAATTAGCATGATTTCTTGATTAGTACGTTCCATGATTAGTATTCTTGTTATATTGGGTACTTTCCAAAAATAGCAGCTTCTAATTATAGTAATGTTCCAAAATAGGACTTTCCTTAATTAACTTTCCATAAATGATATCTTTCCTGATTTAATAAGTTTCCATAATTAAACTTTCCAAAAATAGACTTTCTAAAAATAGACTTTCCAAAAATAGCAGGTTTCTATATATAGTAAGTTTCCATAAATAGCATGTTTCTATAAATAGCAGTTCTTTAAATAGTTATGGTTTACATAAATTATATCTAAATGACATTTTCTACCCATCTTATTTTTCTCAGATATAACAATTATAATTAACGCTTAAATCAGGACCCAAAAGTTTCAGAAATTACAAAACACCCCTTATACTTTTTAAAACTCTGAAATCGGGTAACAAATAAGTCGCACAAAACCATAATTAACATTTTCCCCAATTAATTACACAATTTTTATACATTTCATTAGCATGTATTGGACCTGAGAAAAAATAAAAACCCTAACCCTAAGCGTTTTCAATTATTTCTTCCTTTTCTCTTTATTTTCGAAATTGGTAAACACAAATAAATCTCCAATAATTATTTGAATCATTTCTAAATTTTTCCAACATTTTATCTGAGTTATATGAGATATAAAAACCCCTAGAAAAATATAAAATCGGATGTACAAATAGTTTTAAAGCCGATTTCATAATTAACTAAAAATTAGGGTTTCGAATATGATTTGATTTATAAATTCAAAATAAAATGCATGAACATTTTTCTTATGCATAGATCGAACTTATAAGATGACAAGTGAGTTGTAAAAATACCTTGGATGATCCTTAGTGATTTTATGAATTTATGAACTCGGTATAGCTTTTCGAACCGAAAGCAATACCAAAAATCGAATCAAGCAATTCCCAAGCTTCCCACACTCCTTAGCCTTCAATTGATCTTAGAAAAATCGCACAAGCCTTGGAAAATTCGTATGGCTCCTCTTTTATTATTTAGGGTTTCGGTTTGTTTTTGATTTAAGATTTTACAAATGAAAAATGAAAAGAGATATACATAAAATGATTTGGCCGAGTTATATGGCTTTCAAATAGGTTCAAAATCAGATTTTATTATTTCCATAATTATTTTATATTTATCTTTAATTATTGTATATTATTACTAATGTATAATTAAATTATTATACATAATTTCGGCATATATACATATGTATATAATTTTAATTAATTTCCTTGTATAACATAAAGTATTTTGATCTTACATAAATTTCATAATTGTTACTTGTTGCATTTTCATAATTTCTAACACTTAATGAATTTTATTTAAGCTTTTATAAAATTTTCTTTCATTAGGGGCATTTTGGTCATTTTACTCTTATTGAGATTTTTAGGTTTTACAACTCTTCCCCCCTAAAAGAAAAATTCGTCCTCGAATTAGAAACATGATACGACTGAAAAGAACATACCAGATCATGGAAGAAAATGAGGATAAGAAGTCCGTATAGACTCCTCGGTCTCCCAAGTAGCTTCCCGCTCGGGATGATTCCTCCAAAGGATTTTGACAAAAGGGATCGTCTTGTTCCTCATGACTCTGTCCTGACGGTCTAGAATAGACTCAGGCTCTTCCGTGTAAGATAAATCCTCACGGATCTGATCGAATGGATAAGAGACAACGTGAAGAGGATGATACTTGTAACCTCTGAGTAATGATACATGAAACACATTGTGAACATGAGATAGCTGAGGAGGTAACGCCAAACGATAGGAAACCTCACCAACGCGATCAAGAATCTCAAACGGTCCTATGAAACGAGGACTAAGCTTGCCCTTGATACCAAAACGCCTGACTCCACGTGTAGGTGATACTTTCAAGAAAACATGTTCACCCGGCTGGAACTCTAACGCTCTGCGATGTCTGTCGGCGTAACTCTTCTGACGAGTCTGAGCTTCCTTAAGCTTTTCCCTGGCGACGGCGACCTTTTCATTAGTCACCTCAATCATCTCCGGACCCTCAAGAATACGTTCACCCAACCTGATCCCAACAAATAGGAGCACGACATTTCCTACCATACAACATCTCGAAAGGAGCGCATTTAATGCTCGCATGCCAACTGTTATTGTAGGCAAACTCCACTAGACATATATAGTCATCCCAATTTCCTGCCCATTCTAAAGCACATGAACGTAACATATCCTCTAATGTTTGAATCGTACGCTCCGACTGTCCGTCGGTCTCAGGATGAAAAGCTGTACTAAACTTGAGCCTGGTTCCCCAAGCTTTCTGTAAACCTTTCCAGAAACGAGACGTGAAACGTGGATCTCTATCTGACACGATCGCTGATGGAGTACCGTGTAATCGAACAATTTCTTGTTGGAACATTTCTGCTAATTTACTAACGGGGTAATCCTTACGGATAGGAAGAAAATGTGCCGATTTAGTCAAGCGATCTACAACAACCCAGATAGCATCGTGCTTCCTCTGAGTCCGTGGTAACCCGGTAACAAAATCCATGGATATTTCGTCCCACTTCCAAACAGGAATCTCTAACGGTTGCAATAGCCCACTTGCACGTTGGTGTTCAATCTTAACCTGCTGACAGATTAAACACTTTGACACAAACGTAGCCACATCGCGCTTCATACCACTCCACCAAAAGTGTTGCTTGAGATCGTGATACATCTTAGTCGACCCTGGATGAATCGAAAATGGAGAACTATGAGCCTCAGTCATCAAGGCTTCCCGAAGTGTAGGATCCTCTGGTACGCATAATTTAGTACCCTGCCATAAAATGCCATCGTCATCAACGCGAAACTCGGTCTGCTGATCAATATTCTGAATAATTGCCCAGATTTCTCCGTCATCCTTCTGAGCTGCCTTAATCTGAGAAATTAGGTTAGGCTCAACCCTCAGACTAGCCCAGAAACCATTCTGTCCACGAACACATAGAAGCTCGATATCCAACGCTCAACGGTCACAATAATCTCTTCTCCCCTTGAGCCTAGCTATCATTCCCGACTTCCTACTTAAAGCATCAGCCACTACATTCGCTTTACCTGGATGGTACTGAATGTTGGTGTCATAATCCTTTGGGAGTAACTCCAACCAAACATCTCTGTCTACATCTTCAATTTCTACTTGAGTGAAAATATATTTGAGACTCTTATGATCGGTAAAAATATCACATGATTCGCCATAAAGATAGTGTCTCCAAATTTTGAGAGCGAAGACAACGGCTGCTAATTCCAGATCATGAGTAGGATAGTTAACCTCATAGGGCTTTAGTTGTCGTGAGGCATAGGCAATCACTTTCCCATGCTGCATGAGTACACACCCAAGACCCTTTTTGAACAGCACTTAAATCTGAATCCACCTAAACTAGATGGAAGGTGTAAAAATAGGCGAGGAAACCAAATCTTGTTGCCTTTACTCTTCAAAGCTCTTTTCTCGCTCTTCGTTCCATACAAACTTCTCGCCCTTTCGCATAAGCTTAGTTAAGGGTAAGGCTAATCGTGAGAAACCCTCTACGAATCTGCGGTAATAACCTGCTAATCCAAGAAAACTCCGTACTTCGGTCACAGACGTCGGTCTTGGCCATTTGGTGATAGCCTCAACCTTCGCCGGATCCATAGTAATTCCTTCTGCTGAAACAATGTGACCCAGAAATGCCACCTTACTCAACCAAAATTCGCACTTTGAAAACTTGGCATATAATTTCTCCTGTCGTAAAATCTGTAGAACAGTGCGGAGATGCTCCTCGTGTTCTTCTTTAGACTTAGAGAAGACCAGAATATCATCAATGAACACAATGACGAACTTGTCCAAGAATTCATGAAAAACTCGGTTCATCAGGTCCATAAATACAGCTGGAGCATTCGTGAGACCAAAAGGCATAACCAAGAATTCATAATGCCATAACGTGTGCGAAAGCAGTCTTGGAAATGCCCTGCTCTTTCACCGCAAATGATGGGAACCCGATCGTAATCAATTTTGGAAAATGTTTAGCGCCCTAAAGCGGATCAAATAAAATCATCGATACGTGGAAGGGGATTACGATTACAATGGTGATCTTGTTCCAATTCACTGGTAAGTACGATTCATAATCTCATGCTACCATCCTCTTCTTGACAAACAGAACCGTGCTCCCCATGGTGATACACTCGGGCGATAAAACCTCGCTCCAACAACTCTGTAACTGATCCTTCAACCTCTTTTAACTCAATCGGTGCATGCATAAGAGCATTAGAGAATAGGCGCAGCTCCGGGAATAAGCTCATGTTAAACTCAACATCGGCGAATATGAGGTATTCCTGGACAGTTCTTCCGGAAATATGTCTGAAAATTCGGAAACATCGGCTGACCATGAATAGAAGAAAACGTCAGAAGTCGAGTCCTGAAGAGCCAGAAAACCCTTCACACCATGCGATAGTAAGGTAACGTTCTTTTAAAGCGGAAAGATCTTCATAGATTTTTTCCCGTAAGGAACCATGTTAAATAAATGAGGAGCAGAATATCGCCGAATATAACACGACGGGAATGACAGTCAATCGTAGCACGGTGTGCTGCTAACCAGTCTATACCCAGAATTATGTCAAATTCCACACATATCCAAGGGAAATGCATTAACTGAACGAATCTTGTCATCAAACTGTAAGAAGATCTCTAAATACATTGGTAATACGTGCGGAGTCTTGCATGGGCGTGGATATACATAATACATATCAAGTAATATAGGTGTCATATAAACACATGAAGCAAACTTGGTAATTCTCACAGAATGTGTCGCACCCGTATCAAATAAAACAAATACTGCACGTCCGAAGATAAATAATGCACCCGTGATGGTACCTGAAGTATTGGCGGCCTGATCCTGAGTAAGTGCAAAGACACGGCCTGATGCGTCTGGCTTCTTGTCAGCATGACCAGACGAACTAGCACCAATGTTCTTCTTGCAGTCCCGCTGAAGATGACCAGCCTGGCCACATTTGAAGCAAGTACCAGCAGCACGACGACACTCTCCTGGGTGTCTACGTCCACATGTGTTGCAAACAGGGTGAGTATAACCCTCAGAGGGTACCCTGGACTGCTGGGAACCTGATTCAAAGATAGATCATGAGACATGAACTTTGAGACATATAGAGAATAAACTTGTTATTTCAAATGATTTACCAGAGTTGGTAGATCGGTGGGATTGCTGACCTCTGTTCCTTTGGTCGCGTCCAGCACCAGAATTCCTGTTACCATGACGTGATGTTAGATTCATATCATATAACAGATAAAGACGATAACGATTAAGATTTGACCTGTTGTTGTCACGAGAGTAGTTGTTGTTATTGTTGTTACGGTAGTTACCACCACCGCCCTGCCTGTCAGACCCTTGACGGTCATTTTTCTGATCATGACCCCGGTAACTATTCTGCTGAGTGGCCGACTGATATCGGTCTCCACTCTTATGCCTGGAGAATAGTTGAACGGTACATATTATAAGGATAAGGAGGTAAAACATAAAACAAGGTCGTAAAGATTTGATTACTGAAGGTTTACCTCTTGTCTGAACGTTCGGACCTATCATAGTCATCCCTGTCACGAAGGATTTCTAAGTTGCGTGCAACATCCACAACCTGAGCAACATCCGTAAACTGTATACACATGACTTGGTTCAAGGATTGACTTATGAAGACCCAACGAAAGTTCTTCGCTGTCTTCTGCAGTGCCAGCAGCCGTCCAAGAAAACCAGCTAGGGCGGAGAAACGCTGCATGTACTCGCGTACTATTTTTTACTCGCCCTTTGGCGGATGGAAATGGTACTCGCCCCCTTCAAGCCTCTTGCTCGGCTCGAGGGAAAAACTGAAGAAAAACAGCTCTTTGAAAGCTGCCCAATCAAAGTAAGGACCCCACAGATCTCCTTCCTTTGGCCTGCTAGAGGCCTTCCCACCAAGCAAAGCGTCACCCTCGAACTATACACAGCCAATCTGGTCTTAAAAAGCAAACATTACAATCCATCACATCGAGGGGGAATAATATGGATTTCTTCTCCATATGGGAGATCCAATTCTCACATCAACAGGTGGGCTACCTGCCCTTCTCGACCGAACGGGGTTTCTGCTTATGAATCGATCAAGCCAAGTATGAATGGGGTGACTAGTGAGGATTTACTACCCGAAGTACCGCACCAGTGCGGTAAACTCTCGCGAAACCACTCGCGAATCTGTGGAGCATGGCATCTACGGCTGCCTGAATGGCCGCAGCGAGTCATCATCGGTAACGAGTGGTTCACCATCTGACATTTGCAAAAGGTTTAATGATTAACGGTTAAAAGGTCCAAAACGTGACAGAAGCTACACGTCGATTCTGAAGGAACCTAATGTCTACCCATCCTCACGGTCAAGTTCTAAGAGCCTACAGGTCGAAACTTTAGCTCTGATACCATGAATTGTAACAACCCACACCGACAGGAGGCCGAAACGTCATAATCATGGGTCATAGCAAAGCAAAAAAAGGCATAAGTCATAAATAAAAACATAGGATCAAGGTGGAAGCCGAATCAAACATCGGCTCCCAATTATGAGATCACATGATAACGAAAAAGAATCCTAAAGGACGAAACATGTGTCCAAGATATATAGCACAGCAAAATGTCTGCGATTACAAGAAAGAACTAAATGGTCACTTCCTAATCACACACTCTCTCATGCCCAATCTCCACTAATACCTGCCGTAAAGAAAGAGAAAGAAATACGGCTGGCATAACGCACAGTAACGGATAAATAACAATGTAAGTGATAAGATGAAATCCTGGATAATAAGCTATAAAGCAGCGGAAAGATCATGGTGTCATGATGAAACCTGAGATACGTCATGCAGGAATAGGAAAATAAACAGTAAAACAAGGATAAACGTGAAGTCAAAGATGTCATGAGATATCCATGGATATATAAACATAAATAAAAAAGGAATGTCCCACGTGCTCATATAAATCATACATGTCATAATAATAATGTCTGAATACATGTATATAAATGAGAGGGCTCCTCAACATAGTAATGAAAGCATGAGGGGGTGACCTCTTTATTAATAATGGGTGGAGGGATCACTCCAATTGATGGGGAAAGTACGAGCACACACCAACCACTCACCATGAACGTGTACAAATGTAAACTAGGAACAACCCATACGCCCCTGAAGTAATACTGGCCAAACATGAAATATAATCTGGGTAACATGAAAAGGGACGCCGCGTGAATCACTCTCAACGCGAAAGAGTCGTGACACATGTGCCTCATGTGTCACGGTCATAGGTATACCATCCATGACTAGGTGGTAAGTCCATGAAAATCATGGTCCATGCAATATATCAATATAGTATATATATATATAATATTATATATAAAATATATATAAAGCTCGGGCAATAGAATAAAGTCATAATCAACAGGTAAGGGATCAATGCAAAAAGACATAAAAATGGGAAGCAAAGCAGTTCTGGAGATGAATCTTGGAAAGAAAAAGTCCTTACTAAGGACGAGAATATCCGTACTTATGACCAGCAGTAAACGGAAAGAATGGATAAGAATATGAAGCTACTCCTGCTTAATGCGATCTACATGTTACAGACATTTAATAAGTTACTTGTTCATGATTAAGGTTACTTTCCATTTTTTGTAACTTTCTATTTTTAGTAACTTTCTATTTTTAGTAACTTTCTATAATTAGCATGATTCCTTGATTAGTACGTTCCATGATTAACATATTCCATGATTAGTATGTTTCATGATTAGTATTCTTGTTATATTGGGTACTTTCCAAAAATAGCAGCTTCTAATTATAGTAAGTTTCCAAAAATAGACTTTCCTTAATTAACTTTCCATAATTGATAACCTCCTGATTTAATAAGTTTCCATAATTACACTTCCCAAAAATAGACTTTCTAAAAATAGCAGGTTTCTATATATAGTAAGTTTCCATAAATAGCAGGTTTCTATAAATAGCAGGTTTCTATAATTAGCAGGTTTCTATAAATAGCAGGTTTCTATAATTAATATCAAAATGACATTTTCTACCCCCCAACTTATTTTTCTCAGATCATAACAAATATAATAACATGCTTAAATCAGACCCCAAAGTTTCAGAAATTACAAAACACCCCCTTATACTTTTAAAACTCAAATCGGGTAACAAATAAGTGCACAAAACCCTAATTAAAATTTTCCCCAATAATTACACAATTTTTATACATTCATTAGCATGTATTGGACCTGGGAAAAATATAAAAACCCTAACCCTAATTCGTTTTAACCATTTCTTTCCCTTTTTCCCTTATTTTCGAATTCGGTAAATACAAAGAAATCTCCAAAAATCATTCGAATCATTTATAATTTATTCCAACAATTTTTCTGAGTTATATGAGATATGAACAACCCCATAAAAATATAAAATAAATTTTACCAATATTTTATATGCCGATTTAATTTTCATTTCTAAATTAGGGTTTTGAATATGTTTCAATTTATAAAATCAAAATAAAGTGCATGAACATTTTTCTCAGGTTTATAACATTTTAATATGATGAAACATGAGTTATAAGATTACCTTTGATGGCCCTTGATGATTTTATGATTTTATGAACTCGGTATAGCTTTTCGAACCCAAAGCAATACCAAAAATCGAATCAAGCACTTCCCAAGCTTCCCACTATTTTTCCCACACTCCTTAGCCTTCAATTGATCTTAGAAAAATCGCACAAGCCTTGGAAAATTCGTATGGCTCCTCTTTTATTATTTAGGGTTTCGGTTTGTTTTTGATTTAAGATTTTACAAATGAAAAATGAAAAGAGATATACATAAAATGATTTGGCCGAGTTATATGGCTTTCAAATAGGTTCAAAATCAGATTTTATTATTTCCATAATTATTTTATATTTATCTTTAATTATTGTATATTATTACTAATGTATAATTAAATTATTATACATAATTTCGGCATATATACATATGTATATAATTTTAATTAATTTCCTTGTATAACATAAAGTATTTTGATCTTACATAAATTTCATAATTGTTACTTGTTGCATTTTCATAATTTCTAACACTTAATGAATTTTATTTAAGCTTTTATAAAATTTTCTTTCATTAGGGGCATTTTGGTCATTTTACACTTGTTGAGATTTTTAGGTTTTACAATGATGTTGGTTGTTGATGTTGTTGTGGTATGGCAGAGTTGTTGATTGTTGTTTTTGTTGTGTTGATTCGAGTCAGTCTTGTCTTCTTTACCTTCTGTCATTTTTTTCTTTGACTTTAACTCGGTAAATGGCTCGTTGACTCATTGAGTTGACCCAGTCAACTCGGTAATTACCGAGTTGACTTGTTTTGAGTCAGATCTACATATTTCTTGCGAAATAGTATGATAGATTTGTGTAACATATTTCGCACGTTCTGAAACATATTTCGCACCCAAACCAAATTTTGGGCATCGTATAGTTTCAGAAATGTGTAATATTTCGCACAAAAAACACCTGCATATTTCGCACCTGTCACATATTTCACACCTGTTACATATTTCGTTGCCTTCAAACATGTTTCGCTGCCTTCAAACATGTTTCGCAGTGTTCATAGACAAACTGCATATTTCGCAGTCTTCAAAAAATAAGCCCAGAAAAAACTTTAAAAATAAGCTGTAAACACCGGTTGAAGCCACGAAATAATAGTTATTCTTGTTTTCCATACTTTTTAAACTACATATTTTGGTTGTACCCCAAAAGACAGCCTTATAGATCCAAAAAGAACTCGGGTATCAAGACCAGAAAAAATATAATATTGCTTTGGACTATTATGGACATAAAGGTATACCTACCAGACATATTAATGACACAATCAACACAAACTTATAACAGATGACAACTTGTGACAAAAATAATGATAAAAGTGACATATTTGAGAGACCAGCAGGACCAACAAAAAATAAACCAACCCAAGATTGTAACCGAGGAACGAATTAAAGAAACTAAATCACTTAATAAATGAACACAAGAAATTATAGAGAGAGAAAGGGAGGGTTGTAACACTTAGAGAGAGAAAGAAGAAAATATGTATTGATATGAAATGAAACAACCAACCCTCTCCAAGGTGTGGAGAGGGATATTAATACCTAGCCTTAGGCCGATCAACATAAAGGAGTCTTATGTTAACCCGGTTAGCTTGGTAAGTTTCCAAATATTATGCTACGAGCTATTCTATGATATATTGAAACTGACCGAGTCTTTTCTCGATATTTAACAAATACCAACAATCATCTTTGTGATTTTAATAGATTATGTATTGACCCGGTTTCTGCCTAAGTTGTATGGAGGGCTTCTTTTTTTCACCCTTTATCCTTATATTTTTTTCATTCTTCAACCCCTTCAATGTTTACCAGGACGTCATTGCTATCACCATGTTGTGATTGTTCCAGTGATAACTCATGTCTTAGTCAACATTATTCTCATTTCTCATTCATCTCCAAATCATACCTAAGGACTTATAATCTAAACATGGAATGTCCATGGGTAAATCTCTCCGGTTCTAGTTGGATAATAGGACGTATACCTAACCTTAACCACCTTATGACTTCATCAACGCCGTGAGTTAATTGGTTGTTGGGTATAGTGATCGAAACCATTAAACTTTTTGAAAAACAATCAAAGTGTTTGATATAAATTAACACGTTTTGTCACTCTAAGAGTTTCATTATGAAATGCTCCTCCCACGCATGCGCATCGATATTTGAAATTGTTTCGCACATGGAGGTAAGAGTTAATTGCACTTAACCTTTTGAGTCTTCATATTTTAATCACATATTTTTCCCTATGAAAATAATAAATCTCTTAGTATTTTCATACCAATTGATTAAAATTTGAGACATGAATAAGTTTCATGGGGAGAAAAAGTGTTAATACCATGATATTTGCAGGAGATTTAGGGGCACGTTTCTTGCCCCCCCCCCCCCCCCCCCCCCTTCAATTTCACACATATGACACCACATATAAGAAATTTGATACAATATGGTTAGGACATGTTTAAAATCACGTGAGATCGAGATTGAGCCACTTTTATGTTATAAACAAAAATGAGAAATTGAGTTATGACAAAGTATGTGTATATCTAAAACAGATGGTCGCTAGGCCACTGGCGCGGTTTTTGATTTCTCTAGACCGGATGTAGCTTCAATCGTTGACGCGCTTGTCGATATATACACACTTGTCAACTACTATTTTTGACATTTAAGATTATTCACTTGTTTAAACATTTTAAAATGCTTTAGACACACTTAAAAAATAGACATTAAGAGAAGGTGTCTAACAACATTAAAACTTTGGTTTTAAAATCTCCCCCTCCAAAATTGATCCATTTATAAAAATTGTTGCGACTTTTGAAAGTTTTATAAGAAGGAGTGTTGAACACACAACTTCTAAAAGATACCAAACGTAATAGTATTGAAAGATACCATTGGTTTTTGACATTGAAAAGCACTTGAAAATCTGTGTTCAACGGTTTTGAAAACCCAATGAAAGAAGATTTCTCTCCTTATCTTAGGATAAGCGTACTGAAGCGTACACTTTCCCGTGACGTTCGAGTCCGAGTTACAGTCTGAAGTAACTGTAAGCCATTTTCCTAAGCTCAAAACTTTAAATGTTTTATTAAGATAGCTCAAGATCGAGAAGATTGCTCTTCTCGTTGTTAGGATAAGTTATCTTTAAAGAAATACTTTCCTTAAATTGAAGTCCGGGTTATGCATTGATATGTACATAAGCCATCAAGAAAGATAGAACTGACATGTTTAAATTGAAGTCCGGGTTATACATTGATATGTACATAAGCCATCAAGAAAGATAGAACTGACATGTTTTAAAGCGTTTGAACTCTTGCTCGAACTTATAAGGTCAAACAGGATCATTGGTTTTGGTTATATTGCTATATTTGACCTTCTGAAATCAAGTAACATTTAGAGGATGTTTTGGTAAACAAAGTAGTACATTGTGTTGGTAATTTTGATGAGTTTGACCTTTTAAAGTCAAACCTGATTGCTTTAGATAACAAAACAAAACAAACAATATATATATATAAGAGATCAATTTCCATTACTGCAAAACCAAAACAATTGGTCCGTACATAAACACAACACAACATCTTAAGATCATATACATAAACACAAACAGACAACTTCCCAACAAACTAATCCAAAAGACAACCACTAGACCTAAGATAAAAGTAGAAAAAAAGCAAATGTCAACCAACTGAAAATCAAATACATCTTCTAGTTCCTGTTTGCTTGCACAAGCACCATCAAATCAGTTTCCATCATATCCCTCACCCTTAACAAACTAGGTATTATCATCATTGCTCTTTGACACATTGGGGGATCCACCCAATTAAAATAATGACAACTTTTACCATTGATCTGTAGGCATGCAAGGAACCTACGACCTGGATTAGTATCCGTCCATGAAGTTCAAGTGACTTAAGATGCCCACAATAACATAAGGCCATATATTTAGGATTAGGGTTCTTCGGAGTAATGGTTGACAGGTTTTTGATCGGGAGAATTGTGAGTAAATGAGGCGAGGTGTGAGGTGAGAGTTATAGGGTGGATTTTGGCGAGAAATGTGAGTCAAGAAGTATGGTAACAAAGCTGGTCCTAGTGGTATTATTAGTATGAATGGACTAAAATGCCCCCGACGGTTGTACTAGTTAACGTTCAATTGGATGGAAAATCGGTCAAAGGACCAGTCAACCCAATTTGGACAATCATATGGATCATTGGCGTAATTTTTTGCGTTTTAGGACCAAACATGCAATTTTGGGTAAAACACAAGGCCCTAAATGTAATTAACTCAAACTTTTAGTCATAAATTAAAAGCGTTACACATAATAATTAAAAGCGTAAACGTACAAAATAAAAAAAAACGTAAACATTACATGGAGGGGTTATGATAAGGGTTTGGTTGGTTTACGTAAAAAAAGATTGTGGTCGGAGGTGGATTTGATGGTTTGACGGTGAAGCATATTCGAGACGGAATGTGCATTCGGGTGTTGACGGAGAGATTCGGGTAGTGTTTCGTTGTTGACTTTTTGTGTTTCGGAGAGTGAGTGTAAAATAATATGATATATAAGAATATATGAGAAGTTGTGTTTAAAAATGTTGAAGTTTACGGGGTATTCATAGGCACTAGGTAACATGGCACAATAGCCCCTCGGAGTGGCGGGGGACGATACCATGATGCCCAACTCTCAAAATATGAAAGAATGTACTTATATAACTTTGAAATTTAGTTATTGAGATTAGTGAATAGTCATTTTGTCCAAATCAACATTAAAAGAAGAAAATTTGTATGTTAAGAAGAAATGCAGAAAAAAGAAAAAAATTACTCGAAAATTTTACTGGTTCTGATTATCCGTTAGTAATCTTCATAAGACGACACCTTATAGTGTCGAAAGAGTGTATTTCTTATAATTTGGAAAAACGTGTAAAACAGTTACTACAGTATAAACCGGTGAATCTTGAAATAAATTTTACTGTTGACTAGAAACTAAAAATGTGTGAATCATCCATACTCAAGTGGGTCAGTATGTAGCACCCAGCATAACAAATACTGCTCTGCAATTATATTTTTCTCAAAAAGAAAATACTGCACATTTCCTTACCCATTGCACATAAACAACTTTTAACTTTTTAGCTAGAAAAGAAAACGAGCTTGTCTAGTTTAAGCTTGTTGAAAAGATGTTACACGAATGAATATCATCTCCTAAGTCTATTACTCAGAAAATTTTATAAGCATAAGGATTGTTTATCTATTTTTGACAATACTTGAGTGTTTGTCATTAACCCGAACTTGTTTTGACCCGCTCATCTAGCAAAGCTAAACAGCTCACATGCAGGTGGGTCACTAGTTATAGAAGGATACAGATAAGTTATTAAGGAATACAATAAATAGAATACAGGGTAGGGCTACTAGCAAGAAGATGCAAAATAGTGTTTGAGACAAGTAGTTAGCTGTTGTATATAATTCAGCCTTATACTATAATTGCATCCAACTTAAGCCTTCTGCACATTTCCTCATAATGATCAATACATGATATATATCCATCACTCAGGCGAGTGAATGCACGAACCTGTTGACCCATTGCATAAGCCCGTTGTTCCAATGCATCAGCCCGGAGAGCCAATGGAGATTCGTGTCGTTCCAATGCTTTGAGGCGTTGTTGCAATACATCAGCTTGCAGTTCCTCAGCACCAGTTTGACATTTCAATAACTCATCTCGCTGTTTCTCTAGAATATACAATTGATCTGTTGCCTCCTTTGCACGTCTCAACAGATCAGCGTGCCGGTTCGAGGCAACACTCTGCAATCGCAAAGCAACAGACTGTCGTTGCAATACGTATTTCTTGAATGCCTTATAACCCTTTTTGGTGAATCTAAAGTGTCTAGTAGCACTAGTAGTATATGATGACGCCTTCTGCATTAAAGAGATTAAAAGGGTAAATATGACAGAAAATTATGTTCCTTTTGAATAGTTAAATCTGAAACTTAATTACTTTATGATTGCAAAAATCTAAAACTGTGCCATCTTAATAGTAAAGCCTAAAGGGCCCTTATTAAAGCCTAGCTAACGAGAAAATATGGACACTAGTTTTCAGACAAAAATAGTAAAATAAAGAAGATTGATTACCTTGTGCTTAGCAATGGAAAGACGAGTTCCATAAAGAGGTCTCACGTCCTCCGATGTGCACTTGTTGTTGCATTGAGGGCACTGATAAAAAAATTATTAATTAATTGGATAATATGCAAGTAAAATGAATAAGAATAATTGTAAACTTTTACTCTGTAATTATTATTGTTATCATCAATTGGACAATGGACAAACCAACCTTCCCAAAGGAACTTCGATCTTCTTGTTGAAGCGATTTGTTTATACACGACCTTCCGTATATATGCCCACAAGGAAGAGAACTGCAATCACGTTCAAAAAGTAAATATAATATTCATTCGAGTGAATATAATGAGCAGGAAAAATGACAGTCCTTGTTCCACACAAATGTGATTTTGACTTCTGGAAGAGATATAGGACATGTACGAATGAATGATGATGATGAAGAAAAGAGAAACAGGTCAAAATGACACTTTAATTTCCAGAAAAGAAACAATGGTTAGGGGTGTGTTTTGATTGCTCAATTAACTAAGTAGTTGTCCGCTTATTGCATCATTTTAAAGCAATTCCAAACTAATTTTTACGTTCAATTTTTAAATTATAAAGATTTACATAGTGGTGGAAGGCAAGCGGTCAACAAGCTGCGCCGCTAGCCCTTTTGGGATTCCAAACACTACAAGGAGAACTGCTTGTTATAGAAATAATAAGCTAAGTTGGCAGATAAGGAGTTTATGGTGTTTTAAGTCAAAACAACTGCTTAAAAATAGAGTAAAAAAGCATTTAAAAAACCACAATAAAGAGTTTCTAAAGCCTAAACAGAAAATGGCTAGACAAGTTATTTGGCGCAAATAAGCTGATGCATAGAAGAAGGTTGTTTGGCGGGCTTAGCAGGTGGTTGTATTGTCAAAATACATTAAACTTAGCCAAACACTTGTAACAAAGGAGGAGTGTGGTTGGCGGTGGAGATCACCTAGAGGTAGGGGTGACCTTGCGGAATTGACGGCTTATATTCCTAATGTTTTACAAATACTTGGCGATGGTTGCTTGGTAAAAAAGGGTTGCTTTACGGTTATAATGCCAAATTATTCTCATCACCTATTGTGCCAAAAGAGACATTGTGGAACGGAAAATTTGCATTCTTATTTGGCGACTACAAAATAGAAGATTATCGAGTGTAGTCAAGTGCTCATTTCTTTGTCTTATAGCAGAGGCATATAAAGGAGGTAGATTGTTTTAGTTTCAGGTTTTCCTAGGCATTTTTTTGGCCTGGTGTTTTTGTGTAATTTATTTTATACATATGATATAAAAAAATTAAAAAAGAAAAGAAAAAGATAGAGAGATGGATATACCAAAGTTGATGATGAATTCCATCAGTAGACCAAGGTTGAAAGCAAATTGGGCATTCATTGTAAATTTCGCAACAAGTATGATTATTATTATCAAAACCATTCCTCTTCCTTTTTTTCTTGTAATGATCAACATTGGATTCAGATTTAGATTTAGAAGAGTCAAAAAGCATGAGAGCATCATCATCGATAACCAAAAGCCCTCTCAAAGAGCCACGTTTAAACCAATTAGCAAACGCAGGTGACTTCAACTCATCCAATTTCTCATATTCTTCTTCTTCTTCTTCTTCAGATTCAAGTTCAAACTGCTGTTCCTTTATTCCACCCAAACATAACTTCTCCTCCATTTATATATTAATCACCACAAATAATACAGGTATTATTTATAATCAAATCACCCACAAATAATACAGGTATTGTTATCGATTCAAATGATAATAATAATAGATTGATTTAAAGTTAGAGAGGTTCGACTTCATCTTTATAGACAACAAACCGACAAAAACAAAACATAATAAGGTAAGTTTAGAAATCAACCGAACCCTGTTTGGTTTTTGAAGGATACATAGTTACCTTTAAATAAATAATAAGAATGGGCTGGGTTTATGGCGGGGCGAGAAAATATATTTGGATTGAGAGTGGGCTTTTTGGTCCCAATTTATTACCCACGTAAAATTAAGATAAACGAGTGGTTTTGTGTTCGCGTGTTGCGGCGTAGCTTTTCTTGGCTCTATTTCGTGGTTGTCGGTTATCGCTAACGTGCGTATTTTTTATAACGTTTTTGTTTTCTTTTTTATTTATGCGAAATGTGCGTTAAGAGATGACAGTGACGATGAAATGATAAATGCATTTCGGTTATGAAATGAGGTATTGGCAAGGCTATTTTTTGATAGTCGTTAACGTTTAGATCGACAGGAAGTCAGTTTTAATGGTATAGTTAACATACGTACAGACTACAGGGAATATGAAATGGAACAGAAGATGGCGAGACATAATTTACTAATTTGAACCACATTTAGTCTCATGACTTTCTATTTCATTTATTCATTTCTTTAGCCGGGGTACATTTTATGAGAAATGTTGCTTGTTTTTCGTTCAAAACAATGAGTGCTAGAGAAGAATGGCCTTACGATTATGTCATGTCAAAACCAAAATACATGTATCGCTTTTAATGTCACTGTCATGTCTTTCACCAATTTAAGCAAGGGAGTTAACTTCATGTACTTTATTCCCGTAGGACTAGTTGTTTCTAGTAACTAAACGGGGTTCTCGTCGAATGTTGTGAATTAATAGGAACATCTGACTGGACATTAAAGTTGTACGGGAAGCCGATCAACCATAGTCATATTGATTAGTATATTTAAAAACCGATATGTGGCTCTGTATACGTCGATTTCTGATAGAAGGTTTCTGTAAGATCAGGTGTCCCCGTTAAGTAAGAACGTCAAGCGGGGAACTCGCTTGAGGTTGTCACTTAATAGGGACAACTGATCCACATAAAACTTGTTCAGAAAGTCGTGCTAAGTAATGTGGATGAAAATAATATTTATGATGATGTGTCATTTTATACACTATTTTGGGGTTATTTAACCCCTTAAATCATGCAAATATGCCCAGATTATGTGCTTAATCGATTGTTTTTAGGTTTTTAGCACTTGGATGACATTTAGAGAAAATACACGTAATTTGGGCTCATTTGGAGAAGAAACAGATAAAACTACGACTCTACACCAAGAACCATGAAGAATTATTCATTCAGAGCCTGGAGACGGCGTCACGACCATAAAGCGACGGCGTCATGACATTCATGGTGATGGCGTCAGAGATTCAAAAACGGCATCAGGACGTGGCTGACTTAAACTGGATCTAGAACCATCTACGTCGCGACGGCGTCAGGAGTACAAAACGACACCGTCGCAGCGATATCTCTATAAATATAAAACCGATTTTAGAGTTTCAAGTGTGTAACTTTGTATAACTTTAAGGAGACGAACCCTAGCTTTTGTAGCAGCTTCATAGGTTATTTTTAGGGCCTTAAAACCCTATTGTACTACCTTGGATCCATGTTTTAATTCAAGTAAGGTTATTTATCTTTAATCATTCAATATGTATATGTGTTGTGTGATTGATTTATCTTCTTGCTTTCATTATAACATGAGAGGCTAAACCCTCCTTTGTATTTGCTTATGATTGTGTGGAAACCGTAGAGGGGGGTGCATACGTTTCCATTTAAAAAATTTAAATCTTTTGTATCAAATCTTCAATCAAGTTAGACGTAATATGAGAAGTGACGATAATAGGTTTTACAACAACTAGCACATATCTTAACAATACAAGCTGAACCATAATATTAACTACAAAGTACTACACAATCACAATTAACACAATACGCGCACCTATCCACACAATCATGAACACAATGTAAATATAAAATGATGACATAAAATAACGTCTATTTTATAGCATCATTTATCCCATATTATTTACCCATTTTGTATAGTTATTGCAAAGAATTGTTACTTAATCGTTTATATTTGAGAAGTTAGTAATTATGGAGTAATTGGTGAAACTTAGCAAAAGGCGCGCATTCTGGAGCTTAAATGAAGATATTTTGAAAATTACTATTCTGAAGACCAATACGCCGTATCCATCAAGGAAGATACGGCGTATCCGTGCCTGCACTCACCAAAGACCACACAGGAATTAAGATCAATACGCCGTATCCAGAGACACTCAATACGTCATATTCAAGATATGGAATCAATATAATATTCTGAAAGATATCAAACGTGGTCCCTACTCCAAGAAACCCCCAATACGCCGTATCCAATACTTAGATACGCCGTATCGAACCGACTTCCAGACCTTATAAATAGAAAACTCAAAAATGAGTTTTAAGTGTGTTAAATCATATTCTTGATACCTAAACCACAAAAGTCGATTTTCAGAGAAGAAAAAGAGTAGAAGAGGTCGATCAACGTTATCAATTCCATAGGAAACAACGTGTAATTATGTATATTAGCTTTCTCGTAGTTTATCTTTTCTTTGTGTTAATTGTTTCGTAATCAATTTGTACAACATCTATGGGAGATGAGAATCTATCTTACTCCTTGGAGAGAGATTACTCCAAACCTAGCCACGAGCGGCTACAGGAATCTATTAGCTTCCCGTTAGGAAACAATGTGGCGCCTCCTTCGATCCGACACCATCCGGTTGGTACAAACACGGTGATGCGCCTTCCAACCGACCTTTGATATGAGGATCCAAACAACACCTTAAGGATTTCTTAAAATTTGTGGATACCATGACCTTGATGGTGCAATAGGCGAAAGACCAATGCTCTTTGCGTTTATTTAATTTTCCTTCTTTTTTTTTTTTATTTTTTTTGTTGTATCAATCTTGAAATTGGCTCGAATGTCTCTCCAGCAGGTCACATCCCACCACATGGGTATGATTCTTACTACTTGTTCCTTGCTTAATTATTCCACTGGGAAGGACTAAAAAATCTGCAATAGTCTTGGATCATTTCAAGGATTACTCCTAAAAGTCCTCTCATCATGGCATCGATCTTTGGGCTACCAAGTCTCTAAATTTTTTATACTATGCCAATCCCATCGCAAGACGAACATTGACCAATTTCGGTCTGTGGTGGTTAAGTACGTGACAAAAACTCTAAAGAATTCCCTAGGCATTATTAGAGGACATATCCCTCTATGACAACGAAAGTTGGAACGACCCAAGGGATTTCACTAAGCTGGTCAAGGCAATCGCTTTGCCTCAAGATGTCCCAAGTACATCCGACCGCCGTCTAATCGAGCTTGAAAATCAAGTTCAACGCTTGGATGGAGCTCATCTTGCTCTTACATAACCCTACTCATCGTGAACAAATCACTACTAATTGTGAGCATAACTCAGTATTGCATGGAAGCCCCGAACTCAAGCGCCTGAGTGTGACATTGTGCATCCATTCGAACGGTAGCGACGAAGCAGTGAAGGTAAGTGTGTGAGTTGATTCAAGCCTGAGCGTAAAAAATTTTTGTGACACCTACAATCTCGTTACTTGGAAAAAGATTCACCAAACCTGAGGTGGAGAAATCCTCCTCGTCAAAATTCCTGGATGAAGAATTAATTTGTTTAAGAATCGCGTCGGCAGGTTGAACCGGTGCTCGCGATTATTACGTAACGGAGAGTGATCTCAGTCCGACACTGCTCTTCTCTGTTAGTCAACAAGTAACTTCAGGAAAGACTTTAACAGGCAATTCTCAAATCATTGAGAATTGGTTGTCCTACTAGATGAGCGATCTGACTATTTTAGGCCATCTCACGACGCTAGATTGTCGCCGAGAGTTTGGAGAAGCTCCGATTTCATTACAACAATCAAAGCGAGATGACCAACAAAATCAACACTGTTATTGAAGGCCTATATCGATCCAAATAGCTTGGGGATCACTAAACTAGCGACATGGTTAAGAACTAAAACTGATACCTCTCCAGTTTCGTTGTCTGCTTGTTCTTAACCCAACTGAGACCCACAATGCTCAACCCATATCCATGGTTCGATCAACACCATCACAATACATCCCCAGAAATAAAGCGACTCCTGTGATAGCATGGCTAAGGAAGAAGAGCGAGAAAGAGAAGGCAAACCCGAAGACACCAACACCATTGCATACAATGAAGAATAAAGAGATACGCCACAGCTGGAGCGAAAAGACATAACTGTATTGATAATTTTATGGCTGACAGAGATGAGCGGAAATTGAATGGTTTAGATGTTAAAGGACCTAAGAATTTAGGATGACACAATTGAGTAAAGTTTATAAATTGTTGTTAAGGAAATGCCTAAAATAGCTCACTTAGATTATGACTTTAAGTGAAATCACAAAGAAAGGGAATCAGACTCCCCTATAAAGAAAAATCACTTATAGAGAGTAATTTCCCCGCTGTAAGATATGTATGTGATGTGTTCTAATGTAATAATTGTCATTTGCATTGTAACGCGAGTTTGATTGATTGATGTGGACTCTACACTATGAACTCAATCCATGGCCTATTATAACTCTATTAGAAAGAGAATGGATCTGAGTAGTATAGGAATTTAAGAATTTTGTGTCAAATAGGATATTAGAAATCAGTGATATATGAAACGATATTTGTAGGAAATAAAAGTTGTTGTCTGTCCTGGATTATTTTACCCTGTGTGACTAGTGATAAGAGGTAATAGTAGACTAATAACGCTGATGTTCTCTCTGTTTGTCAAGTGTAGCTTTTGGATGCGGCCCTTCGTTTGAAAGATCGCATGATTATGTCCTTCTGAGTTGGAGATACGAGTTTATGACTTTTGGAATGTAACAGATCAAAACTAAATGGTCATGATGTTCAGAAAAGTGCAATTACTTTGTAGGAAGATGAATTGTGCTATCTCGTGTTTATGTAACGTAATATTAATTTACTGTGTGGAGGTGTGATTGTACTGACTCATTGAGAGAATGAGAGTTTGTGATAATTAGATGAAAAAATGGGTTCTCGCTGATAGTGTGGGTGGAGTGACAGACTAGTGCTTTGGTCGCAGAGTTTGGCCTCGTAAGGACTATGTGTTGTGTTACTAAACGCAGTTTAAAATGTGATATTACATTCTTGAAGATTTAAAAACTAAAGAATGATTTTATGACAAAGAAATTGAGTAAAAATGACAAATATGCTTGCTAAGTGACGTGAAATGTTCCTTAAGTGCGGGCTTAGGTTTAACGAATAAAAATCCTTAGAAATCAAGTTACAAGAAATTAAGTGACTCATGTAAGAAGTATATCAATTGCTGCAGATGGTAAAAGAAGTGAAAAGTGACAAGTATTTAAATTGATTGTCAAAAGCTAAAATGACTGTGTTAAGTGTTGTAAATTGGACTATTAATTGTTGACTACCTCGCTTTTTTGAATAAAGGCCAGAGCTTAAATTCTCCAAGAATCACTAATTATGTGAGTGTAACACAAGGGATAAGACTAGCCATCCACTAGCATAGGAAATGTAGAGAACTAGAGCTCTCGCAAACATTGATGTGTAAAGATTAACAGTAGATTATAAATATCTCTCCTCACTAATTAACGATGTAAAGTAATGATCCGAAAGATAATTAAACAAATGAAGAGCCGCAAATAAACGATAACCACCCGATCTTACAAACTTAATAAACAAATAAGTTTATCACTTTTAAGCTCTACTTCACTAATTAGCAAATAAAGGTGTCAACTTTATCTACTAATTACTTTCATAAAAACTATAAAGATAAAAACTTTATCTATTTATCAACCTTATAAGACATTAAGCTCTGGCCACTTAGAAGAGAAGGATGGATAAGAAATAAGACATGAAAAGTTAAGACAAAATAAGATAATAGGATTAAAAACCTTTTTAGAAAAATAAGCTATTTGAAAACTAGATTAAATCTGGTAGTATATATAAAAAAACTACTTTTTGAAATAGAAGAATAAGACGCTAAGAAAGCTGATCAAGGGCTTTCGTTTGCAGAGAAAGGATAAAGAATAAATGCGTCTCGTCAAATACGCCACTTCTTCAAATAAGTATAAAATACCCTTCGAAAAATCCCTCGCTTAATAAGCTATTAGAAAACTAGTATAAGTTTAGGAACTTATGACAAATAAGCTAAATTAATAAGCTCTGAAGATAAAGGGCTCAAGACTTAATGAATAAGTCGAGTAGGAGACTCATTGACCCCTTTTTAGCATTCGAATGAGCTTAATCAAACAATTAAGATTTTTGAAAAAGAAAAGACACGAAATGAGAAAAAGATGAGATAAGGCAAAAGCTATTGTCTAGAAAGTTTGTGATTCTAAAGAAGAAGTGTAAGCTAAAAGAAGTGAAAAGTTAGATCTAAATCTACCTGAATAGATATGTTGCAATCATAGTCTATCACTTGAGTATAAGGTATATTTAAAGATTTAGATCTAAGAAAAATAAGCTAGATTTAAAAAGCAAACAAACTTTTTTTATACTAGTGATAAATAGGAAAATTTAAAATGATCTGTATTTTTTAGATCTTATGCCACGCTCGAAAATAAGTGTTTCAATTCAAGTAAAATCGGATAAGGGGATTGAATTAAGGATTAGATCTATATAAGAAGAAATAGAAGCTTGAGATAAAAAGTGTAAGCTGTTGTATAAGCTCACTTGGAAGAGACTTTAGAAAATCGAAAGACTTGATAGTAATGTAAAAAGTATCTAAATAATCTATAGAAGTAGGTTTAGCTTATTAGAATATAAGCTTAAGAGATGGGATCCAAAAATAAGCTATAAGCATGAGCTTATTTGGAAATAAGCAAAAGAAGAGAAAGAGTAGAAGAATAAGCATAAAAAGAAAATAAGCATCAAAAAATAATAAGCATTTCATAAAAAACAAACCTTAAATCTTCATTAATAAGCTTCAAAATCTTCATTTACATTAAGGCGAATTATGCTAATAAGATTTTACATAAGCTAAAATTATACTACCAATACTCCTAAATCTACACTTACTACTATCTATAAAAGCTTTTACAATAAGCTAAAAATTATACTACACTATTCCTAAAACTAACACTACAAAAAAATAAACTTAAAAAAACACACTAAAATTTCACTCTCTAAAATCTCTCCCCCTTCTCTCAGCTGCGTGCTTCATTTATATAGCCCAAGTAGGTGGGGGCAATTTCGTCCTTTCAAGCCTCCATCCACTCATATTGCTGGATCTAGGGGTATTTTGGTCTTTTTGTACTCCACCAACCGCCTCATTATTGCACACGCCTACCTCGTACTGACAGCTACGGTACCTCGGACTGACTCACGCCAGTGCCACGTGTCACCATCTAATTGGTCCAGCCGCCACCTGAACAGTACCTCGTACTGACGTGTACAGTACCTGGTACTGACATGTACAGTACCTCGTACCTCGTACCTGCCACATGTACAATCTGACATACAATCATTAGATGGCCACGTGTCACCACCTGAGTGGTGCCACGTGGCGTAAACACTGTTCACCCTCCGTTGGTCAACCTCCGGTCAACCGCCTC
Organism: Tanacetum coccineum; assembly: GCA_026074375.1. NCBI lineage: Eukaryota > Viridiplantae > Streptophyta > Magnoliopsida > Asterales > Asteraceae > Tanacetum > Tanacetum coccineum. The sequence goes on along the minus strand of BQNB010020655.1, from coordinate 15,076 downwards.
CGGACCACCGGTCTGGATCGGGTCGGGTCTTGAGTCGGGTCGTGAGGGGAATAATCCCTCCACCGAATCGAACTCGGGACCTCTAATATAGAAGCATATGGATCTAGCCGTTAGGCTAGAGCATAGTTCTACTAATATTATGTAAAATATAAACTATAACCCTTCTTCCATTTGGTTCAGGTTTAATATGATTAAAGGTTCAAACAGGGACGAAAAAGGTTCATAATAAAAAGGTTTAAATATAAAAGGCCGGTACCGTTGGACTTGTTTTTTCGTGCTCTTTCCAATGGTGTGATCGAGGAATATTCACGACTTCGTTTGAACCTCGATAAACGTGAAAACGTCGTCGAAAGTCACCCGAAAATTACCGTTTTTGCTTCGTTTTCAATCCTTTTTACCTGTAAGACATAAAAACACAATACAAACATATTTGCAACATAATTATCTATATTTTAGTGTTTTTAGTCCTTTTATAGTGTTTTACGGGGTACAAAATATGTATATTTTAGCCAATATCAAATCCCCCCACACTAAACCATTGCTGGTCCCTCACGCAATGTAAATAAAACAATACCCGAAAATAAATAACTTTATCCCCTTTTAACTTATGACCCCCTCACAATCAAACAAGAACAGAAAAGGTCCATCAAAAGGTTCAAAAATCATTCAATTCGCAAGCACCCCCGTTTTAACCACTTATTAAATAATAATAACTAAGATAATAATTTTTATAAAATTTATTTTAAAAGGCTTAAGAATAGGAGTTCGTCATCCTTGACTTTTCACAATCCCCAAACTAAGCTTAAAACGAAATCACTGCTAAGTACAAGTTAGGATGCTAACACTACTCATATTTGTAACTTGTAAACTTTTCACTCCCGACAATTATTAATTATTAGGTGAATGTGCTATTTCGAATTTCAACCATGGATCAACGTTCAAGTACAAATATAACACACTTTAATACTCTTTGAAAGTTAATATACTGCAGTCAATTAAATTCCTTTCATACTTACAATTACTTTCAAAACATACTGCGAATCAAACGCCCACTTAAGTCTTTTGCCACCAGACGAATCCTAAGTGATTTGTTATTTTTTCTTTCTAGTCTTGGAGCTATTAAATTGATTCTCAGAGATCGTAATTTTGTCTTGGAGCTATTAAACTGATCGCAATTAAAACTTAATAATCTTGCACCAAAAGAGTTTTGGCTTAGTTGGTACCCATTTTCAAAAAACCAATGAGCCCGCTAGAGAGATTTTATAGATAAAAGGTCAAGGGTTCGAGTCCTGGTTTCTGCCTACTCTAGTTTGTGCCACATTGGACCAGGAGAGTTGCCGAAGCTATTCTTTATGAGGTGGACAATGGTTAGTGCCAAAAAGCACTCGAGATCAGAGTGTTCCCGCTAATTCACACGAGAACTTAATAATCTTGTTGTTTAGTGTTCTGAAAATGTTCCAAGTCAATGACCAAAGCCCAATAGTTCATGTTCACGGTTTTTCTTTCGGTATCTAAGTATGTTGATCCTAACTTTGGGTGTGTAAGGTTTCAGCTTCTTACTTTTGGAGAAAAACACAATGCCTAATGACAATATGTGCATCTTAGGTTTCGTTTGTTAAAATTTTTTTTTTCACCTTTTTCGTCTGCAAACCTTTGCAGGCGGACAGAGGTTTTTGTTTGTTTTTTTGCAGACATAAGTGCTAAGAAGCACTTCTAGCCTCTTCAATATTTCAGACATAAACTTTCACTTTTTCTCACTTCTTCTCACTTCTTCAACACTCAGCTCCCACCACCACCTTTAATATTCATTTGTTTTCATACGTTTTATCTGTTTTTGTACGGTTTCGTACGTTTTTATACCGAAGTGATTCATTTTGTATGTTTTTTGTACGTTTTCAAAAGCTACCTAATTCTACTGGCCTACTTATTACTATATATTTATAATTTAATCATTTTTTTTATTTTTATTTTTTATATATATATATTTTTTTTAAAAAACAATAAAATTTGAAATTTTTGGTCAAAACAGGGTTGCACGGGACACAGCAAGGCACAGGTATGATCACATTTCGATAGAAATCCCCCCCACACTTAGAATGGAACATTGGCCTCAATGTTCAAAAATATCGGGTTTTACCCCCACACTTTGGAATGAAAAAGGCAAATGCAAAAAATTCCAAGTGTGAAAGGGGAAACAATATATATTCATGATCAGGATTAAGGATTCCAAAATAAGCAAAGATCGAAACATGGACATTGAGGATTGGGGGGGAGGGGGGAAAAACGAGCACTGGTTCTTCTGATCATACGAATCCTGCAGAAAAACAGTACCAGAAACCATAGAAAGAAGCACGCCCCCACACTGAGGCTATAAAATCACACACTTATTTATTAAGAAAAGAAAATAGAAAGAAGAAAAGACACGGGTTGCCTCCCGAGAAGCGCTTGTTTTTGTTAACCGAGTCTTGAGCCTGACTCGATCCTCCCCACACTTGAGCTTGGTCAAGGAGGATAGAAAATGGAGATACGGACATCCCAGTGAAGGAATGTCCCCATCCAGAAATCAATCATCGGGCGAACAAAAAATCAAAAAAAGTGATTTTGGCCCATGAATAGAAAGGAGAAGATAAAAAACCAAGGTTTTGAACACCTTGTCCTCGTTTTTCGGATGAAAACGGAACAAACGAAAAGTCAAATACTAGACAAAGGTGGGTGGGTGGTGAAAAGATTAGCATAAAGAACATCATTTCAGAAATGTCTCCCAACCACTTTGTTTATGAATCACCCGCATCGGGCTTAAAATTAAAGCAAATCTCAACATCTGGTGGTTTCCTGAATTGAGCAAATTTGTGACAAATGTCAAACTGGTTCGGGATTTGCATACAACTAACATTGATCAGCTTCATGCTTATTTGAGACAACATGAATTTCATGCAAATGAGGTTTGTTCAATGCATGAACGCAACTTAGATCTGCTTGCTTTGGTTACAACCCATCAGATGACCCAGTCTCCTTATCAAACTCATCAAAACTCATACCAAAACACTCAATTTCATCAACAAGTTTCACATATCAGTCTCCACAGTATGGATCACCTTATCAGTCTCAACTATACTCAACTTATCAATCATCAACACCTCTTTCAATCACTCATCCATCCAATGATTATCATTCATCAGTTTACCACAATGCTTATTCTCCATCATCATCAATCCCACATTTGGAATATGCTCCCATTGTTTACCAACAACAACAATATGAATTTCCCCAACTAGACTCAGGTCTAATCGTTCCAGTGTTCCAAAAAAATGATGATCCCATTGATGCCATCAATTACATGATGTCTTTCTTGACTGCTGTTGTCACTTCCCGCTATCCCACTACCAATAACCAGCTAAGGAATTCGTCAAACCCTAGGCAACAAGCTACCATTAATAATGGAAGAGTAACCTTACAACCAATTCAGGGGAGACAAACTTCTTTAGCTGCGGGTTCTTCAAGGACTTATACTCTAGGAGCAAGTGGAAGCAATACTGGGAAACAAAGGACTGTTATTTGTTACAACTATAAAGAGGAAGGACACATGTCCAAACAGTGCACAAAACCAAAGAGGAAACGAGATGATTCTTGGTTTAAGGATAAAATGTTGTTGGTACAAGCTCAAGCAAGTGGTCAAATTCTACACGAGGATGAACTAGCATTTTTGGCATATCTAGGAATTCCATAAGGTCAAGCTACACAGACTGTCATTACTCACAATGCTGCTTATCAAGCTGATGATTTGGATGCATATGACTCTGATTGTGATGAACTCAACACTGCCAAAGTTGCTCTCATGGCAAATTTATCTCATTATGGTTTAGATGCTCTTGCTGAGGTACACAATCATGATAATGTGAATAATAATATGATTAATCAAGCTGTGCAGATGATGCCATCTTCTGAACAGTCAAATGTTGTGACCCATTCAGAGACTGAAATAACCAGTGATAGCAATATCATTCCTTATTCTCAGTATGTGATTGAATCACAACAGGCAGTTGTTCAGAATTCTAACTCCTCTGCACAACAAGATGCATTGATATTATCTGTGATTGAACAACTGAAAACCCAAGTAGTTAACTGTACCAAGATTAATCTGGAAAATAAGAGTGTCAATGATACTTTAACTGCTGAGCTTGAAAGATATAAGGAACAAGTTAAAGTGTTGAAAGAAGGACAAAATGTTGATTTAAAGAGTAAAGATAACATTTCAGATTCATGTGCACAGTCTGTAGAGATTGATCATCTTAAACAAACTCTTTCAGAACATTTAAAAGAAAAGGAATCTTTAATGCAAACGGTTACTCTTCTCAAAAATGATTTTAAGAAAGAAGAATCTAGAAACATTGATAGGGAAATAGCTTTAGAAAAGCGAATCAAACAGCTAGATAATATTGTTTTTAAAAGAGATCAATCTGCACAAACTGTTCACATGTTGACAAAACCTTAGTTTTTCTATGATCATACCACTAAACAAGCTCTAGGTTTTCAAAATCCTTTCTATCTGAAGAAAGCTCAGCAGTTGGAACCAAAGCTTTATGTTGGTGATATCATTGAGAAAACTAATGCAATTGTGATTCCTGACTCCGAAGAGACCTTAATGCTTGCTGAAGAGAGTCGTTCAAAAATGCTTTTAAAACAAAAGGATCCTATAATGTTAGAAAAGAAAGTTAATACTACACCAGTCGATTATGCTGTTCTTAATCAACTTTCTCAAGATTTTGAAAAATGATTTGTTCCACAAACTGAATTATCTGCTGAACAAGCCTTTTGGTCTCAGAATTCTGTGAATTCTGCAGAACCCACTCTTTCTAGTAGACCCACCAATGTTGAGGTTCCAAAAGAACTTCCTAAAGTCAGCATGGTTAATACGAGTTTGAAGAAACTTAAACACCATCTTGCTGGTTTTGATGTGGTAGTCAAAGAAAGAACCACACCCACAGCTATCACTGAGGGTTCGTGGGGGTTCGAACATACAAAAGCTTGTTTTAGGGATGAAATAATTCCATTTGTAAAAGCTCTGAAGGACTTATTTAACACATTCAATCAATATTTGGTTGATGAACTTTCTGAAGTCCAAAATGTCTTTCATCAAATGGAACAGGCTGTGGAACAACATCGTTTAGAGTCAAAAACATTTGAAGTTAAAATGAATCAAGTTTTGAACGAAAACGAACGACTCTTGGAACAAGTCATTAACAAAGATATTGTGAATGTAATTATGAATTCTTCTGCGGATATTGCTTCTGTAAATGTGCATGAATGTGAAAAGTGTCTCAAACTTGAGACTGAGCTTCAAACGGATTTCATTGAAAAAGAGATTTATGATAAACTGTTTAAAAGTTTCACCACTCTTGAAAAACATTGCATCTCTTTAGAAGTTGATTCTCAACTTAATCATAATTAAATCTACACTTATTTATTGTAAAAAGGATAGAAAATGAAACCCAAATTGAAGAGCCGCAAATAACGATACCACCGATCTTACAAATTAATAAGCAAATAAGTTTATCACTTTTAAGCTCTACTTCACTAATTAGCAAATAAAAGTGTCAACTTTATCTACTAATTACTTTCATAAAAACTATAAAGTAAAACTGTAATTATTTATAACTTATATGACCCTTAAGCTCTGGCCTTGACGTAGAGCGGTGAAATAAGAAATAAGACATGAAAGTTAACACAAAAAACAAGCTTATAAGATGAAAAAATTTTTTAGAAAATAAGCTATTTTGAAAACTAATTTTTGTAAAAATAAAACTAGATTAAATCTATATATAAAAAAAAGCTACTTTTGAATTAAAAACTAGAATAAGCTAAAAAGCTACCAAGGCTTTTTCGAAAAAAGGATAAAGAATAAAAGCTTATAAATAAGCCACTTCTCAAATAAAGCTACCAAATTCTTCGAAATAAGCACCCTAGCTTAAATAAGCTATAAGAAAAACTAGTAAAAGTTCTAGAACTTTATGATTAAAATAGCTAAATAATAAGCTCTCGAAGATAAAGGTGCTCAAGACTTAATGAATAAGTCGAGTAGGAGACTATGATACCCTTTTTAGCATTCGATTTCGGGCGTAATCAAAAACAATAAGTATTTTTGTAAAAAGTTAAAGACAAAAAAAAAAAAAAAAAAAAGAGAAAAAGCTTGAGATAAGCAAATGCTATTAGAATTTCATCTAAAGACAATAAGCTAAAAGATGAAACTTTTTAGATCTAATCTACCAAACTAAGATGTTCAATCACAGTGAAACTTGGATCGGGTATATTAGAGAATTAAGATCTAAGAAAAATAAGTAAAATTAAAAAGCAAAACTTTTGCTAGAAAATAAGGCTAAAAATATAAGGGATCTATTATTCTTAGATCTAATCACCCGAAACTATGATGTACACTCAAGTTGAAATCGGATCGGTTATGATTAAAGGATTAATTCTATATAAAGAAAAAAAATAAGCTTAAATAATTATAAGCAATCGAAAAAATAGCTCAAAATAAGCTCACTCGAAAAAGTCTAAATCGAAAAACAATATAAATAAGCTAGTCTAAATAAGCTATGGAAGTAGTTATTAGAATTTAAGCTTAAGAGATAGGATCCAAAATAAGCTTTAAGCATGGCTATTGGAATAAGCAAAGAAAAGAAAGAGTTAGAAAAGAATTAGCATCAAAGAAAATAAGCCTTAAGAAATAATAAGCAATTCATAAAAAACAACCTTAAAACATCTTCATTAATTAAGCTCAAAATCTTTTTACAATAAGCTAAATAAGCTATAAAAGCTTTTACAATAAGCTAAAAATTCAACTATACTACTCCTAAATCTACACTACTACTATATAAAAGAATAAACTTAAAAACTATACTTCCTCAAATGAGCTGAGCGTGTGATTATATAGCAAAAAGTCACCTGAGGGTATATTGTGTTCTTCTCAGATTTGATTCAACCAATAAAAGCCCAAGATGGGATGTGACATGGGTATATGTGGCTCAGAGGAGCGTTGCATTAGAAATTTCCTCGAATATTTCTAGTATCAATCTTGCCTTGCGTAACAACTTTGGGATGTATAGTCACCCACAAATCAAACAGATCTACACGTGCCATTTATACATGCGTTTGATGAACGCACAAATATCTTGTACCTTTTGGGAATTAATTTAGGGCACGTGACTGGCTCACTTCTATTATACATCTCTTCAATTCATTCGAATCTTGTAACAAAAATTTGAAATAGCTGCCACGTGTCGGTATGGTGATGGTCAAGAAGTGTAGTAGTGGAAGGGCACGTGACACTTGAGAATTAAAATGAGAACATGTGACCTTCAAATCAATATTCATTTCTTAATTCTTTGTGTCAAAAACGAGTAGTAATAACTAATTTTAGGCCTTTTCATTTGTTTCATTTTTCAATTGGGCTTTTGACTTTATTTGGCTGGTCCGACCCATTAAGTGGGTTACAGCCTGGCCAAATAAAATTCGAGGGCACCGTTGGAGTGTGTCTTTCCTGTGCTAGTTTCTAATGCAACTAATGCTCGTGGAAATTTCCGACTTCATCTTAGCTTTGAGTAAAATTAAACTTGACCAAATTGAGCCCGATAATTTCCGTTTTTGCACAGTTTTCAATCCTTTTTCCTGCAAGACATAAAAATACCAAACAAACATATTTGCAATATAATTAAGCATATTTTAGTATTTTTAGTCCTTTTATGTGGTTTCTTTCGGGGTATAAAAAGTGTGTGTTTCAGACACATTAAATTCCCCCACACTAAACATTGTTGTGGTCCCACACCAATGTAAAATAAACAATACCGGAAGTAATAATTTTTCCCCCTTTAACATATGACCCATCACAATCAAAACAAGACAGAAAAGGTCCATTTAATAAGGTTCAAAATTATTTATTTCGAAAGCGCCCCGTTCTAACACACTTATTCAATAATAATAAAAAACTAAGATAACAATTTAAACAAAATATTTAAATGAGTTTTAAGAAAGGGAGTTGTCATCCATGATTTCACAATCCCAAATAGCTTTAAAACGAAATCACAGTTAATATTAAGATAAGATGCTAACACTACTCATAACCAAGCTTAAAAATGAAATCATTGTTAAATACAAGTTAAGATGCTAACACTACTCATAAATGTTAATTGTGTAAGTAAAAAATTTAACTTTCCGCTCCCTTATTTCCTAAATCCTCTAAAGATTTTATTATTGGTATTTGCGACAAATGAATTAATGTCTTATTTTTATAAAGTAAACCCGGTTTAGACCATAATTAGTTTGAAATCCTTTCCTAAAGAGACGATGTGGTGAGAATAAGGTCCACATTAAGGTTCTGATTTCGCATGATTTAGGGGTTATCCTTTTTAGATAACTCCAGAGTCGAAATTTGGCTTTATTATTATTGCAACATTATTAAACCTTGGTCCTTTAGAAGGCTGCAACATCGGTTGTGAGCCAGCAAGATGCAGCAAACATATTTTGACCTCGGTAATTTCCTCGATCTTTTAGAAGGCTGCAACATCGATTGTGAGCCGGCAAGATGCAACAAACTTTTATCAGTCTCGGATTATTACTGTGTGCCTTATTTAGAAGACTGCAACATCGGTTATGAGTTGGCAAGATGCAGTAAACTTTTATTAGCCCATAGTTTTATTATTATTATTATCTCCACCCTTTAAACGACTACCACATCGGTTGTGAGCCGGCAAGAGGTAGTGGTCTTATTTCGGCTTTGGTTTATTACATAACTTATTATTATTAGCCAAATTTCAAGTCCTGTGGTCTTTTAACAACTGCCACATCGGTATGCGAGCCGACCATGGTCTAGGAGTCTATTTCCCCACAACACTGACAAAACCTTGATGTGTACCTTACTTTCACCAGAAGGAATCTCTACGAAGTGATTTAAACTAAAAATCGCAAAAACCAAAGTAACTTTATTTATTTAACAATAATATAACATTTATTAAGCTGGTGGGAGCAAAAAGCCACAATTAACCTCCATGAGCCTTAAAGAGTTCCAACTACTCTATGTTTAACATCTGCCTTATATAAAACTCTATCATTTCTCGTTCTTCGCAAATTTAAAATCTTTAGTAAAATGATCCGCGAATGCTTAGTCTAATAAAACAAGCTTTGCATATTTAAAGTCTATCATGGAAACTTGCAAACTCTTGGCTCTTTTATTGATCTTCGCATATTTAAAATCAATTATGGGAACTTGCAAAGTCTTGACTTTGTTAAGCTAGACTTGCGTTTTATAGCTCCTTGTATAAAAGATTAGCAAAAATCAGTCTATTATTAGTTAAGGAGAAAGCTAAGATATAAAACAGGTCGGGTGAAATTTTACTTTTCATTCTCACCAACGGAAAGCCCACATCCGTGTCAAAACACTTATTATTATTTTTTTCCAACTAACTATTTATATTTTTCAACATTTTTCTACACACAGTTTTTTATTTTTTATTTTTTATTTTTTTTTTTTTAGATATGAACAATAAACTAGATATTAAGAGCATAAATTTAATAATTTTTGGCCAAAACGGTGGTCGAGGGACACTGCAAGGCAAAAAAGTAAGATCACGTTTCGATTTAGAAATCCCCCCCCCCCCCACACTTAGAATAGAACATTGGCCTCAATGTTCAAAAAAATATCGGGTTTTACACCCCACACTTAGGAATGAAAAAGGAAAATGCAAAAAAATTAAGTGTGAAAAGTGTAACACATATATATACATGCTTAATCAGGTTTAGGCATTCCCTAATTAGCAGAATATCGAAGACGTTGAGTTTGGGAGGACTGAAAACAAGCACGGGTCTTCATGATCTTGAGGAATCCTGCAAAAAAACGAAACCACTTCCATAAGAAAAGAAGCACGGCCCCCTCACTTGGGCTTAAAATCACACACTTTACTTATTTAATCAAGAATATAGAAACAAGAAGAAAAGACTCGGTTGCCTCCCGAGACAAGCGCTTGTTTGTTGTGCGAAGTCTCTAGCTTGACTGTCCCCGAATTCTTTGTCCTTGGGGCAGATTACAGAGAAGAATGGAAAATACCATGGTATTTTCATATTGCATCGCCCTAGAGAAGAACCATGAAAAGTGGAGATGTAGGGGTCAAAAATAGTATCCTCACTCCCGGTGGAGAGAAAGAAAGTGAGTATCACCGAATACGTGAGATAAGGGAGAAATTTTTGGATAAACAAATGTGATGGGAAGATAATGGCGATCCTCAAAGGTTAACTTCATAAAATGTCGGTGAAAACACTTTTCTCATAAATTCCGGCGCGGGGTCGAAAACTTCTATCCTCGGTAATCAATATCAACAAATTGGCGAGGTCGTTACAAAATCTTCTTCAGTATTTTCCTTTTGATTCCTCCAATCAAATAATCATCATTCTCTTCGGAAGAAGCGGTTTCATGGTGATTCTCGAGAATGGAAACATGTTTAGACGGATCATGGTGAAGTGCTCAACGTCGTCTCTAGGGGCGAGACACTCATCCTCGTTAGAATCGGAAAGAGATGTGACAAGGAAAGTCGACTCATCAAGGTTGGAATCATAAGAATCCTTGCACTCGATGTCCTCTAACACCTCATCAAAAAGAGGATTTACGTCACTAGAGATATATTCGTCGTCAAATTCAAAAAGAGGGTTCGAGTAAATTTTAACATCTTTCGGAACGTCCTCATCGGATAGTGACTCGTCATCACTAGAGGTAAAATCATTATTTGAATCGAAAAGAGGGTTAGAGAAAGTCACGGATTTTTCCTCAAAAATGGGAGAGAAATCATCACTCGAAGGTAAAACGTTCTCACTATCACTCTCGGATGAATCCTCGGTCTCTCTTGGGATTGGAATAAGGTCCTCAACAGTGGACTTTATGAAATCTCGTCCGATTCCATTTTTTGGAATAATGTAAGTTTCCTCATTCCCCATTATGAGAGAGTTCTCGGGCTCCATGATAGAAGAGACGGGTGCGACAGCAATAGACGAAGAAATTTGAGGCATATCTTTTAAAGGAATAGAATACTAGTCCTCGTCATCCTCGTAATTGTAACGTCGCGAAGGTTCAGGAGTATAAATATAAACATTTAGCGCCTGGCTTTCGTTGACAATTACCTTCACAAGAAATGATCGCACCATGTTGAAATTGTCTTATATGAGTCTTCTAGTTTTATCCCATTATCGTGCACATTCCACTTTTACTTTGTGATTAAAAGATCTTATTGATGATTGAATGAATACGCGGGGTTGGTCAAAACTGGAATAGTTAGAATTATGCTCAAAAAAGTGGTTTTGATTCATCGGTTGACATTGGAAACTTTCATGAGGACCCACCACAGTTTTCACACAAGATATTGTTTGAGAAAAACTCGTTAATGAATAATATTTTCACTAAAGAAAAGATTTTGAGAATCATCAAAAGAATTCGGATTTGGATCATAAGCGAATAAATTTCCAGCTCTCGAAGCGCAAAATGAACAAAATCCACCGTTTAACGGGCCTTCACACCCGCAACAAGTGACTGGCTTTCCATCTCCATAAGTGCAATTTAAACAAATTCCATTTATAAGATTAACACCACACTGCTGGCACGTACATAGATAACAATAAAAGCCATCACATGGTTGTCCACACCCCCACACACTCACGTTGGTTATACGAAGACATGTCGAAGAATTAAACGGATAAGAGGGTAAAGAAGATAAGAATTAAATGAAATAAGAGGATAAAGGAGAATATTTTTAGATTTTTATAATAATAAAAAAATTAAAATATTTTTGATTTATTTTAATATTTATAAAAAGAAAAGGAAAAATATAAATAAAATAAAATAAGAAGAAAAATATTTTTGGATTTTTATATTTTTAATAAGTACGAAAATAAATTTTCTGAAGAAAGAATCTTCAAGGCACTAACTTCAAACACCACGTGTAGATCGTACACCTCTCCCCGGCAGCGGCTCCATTTTGATAAAACGTCAAACGCGTGTCGTAATAATATATAGTATTTCCCGTTAGATATGAAAATTACTTTAGCAAAAATAATAGTCTATCTTTCGAGTGTCGTATCCACGGCGAGAGATGAATTGAAAACCACGTTTATGTTTTTGAAGTATAATGCTTGATTATCTTTTAAGATTTTTGGTTTTAGAAATTAAACTACTTTTTAGAAAAACTATATTTAATACTAAAAATTATACTAAACAATTAAACTACAAGAATTAAGCTAAAATGAACTAAAAGATTTATAAAACAAAAATGCTTGCTAAGTGACGTGGAAAATTCCTCAAGTGTGAGTTTAGGCTTTACTTAACGAATTAACTTCCTTAGAAAAGATAATTATCTCACAACGTTGGTTTATTTTGACAAAAATCTCTTAAAAAGATATTAATTACTAGATGTGTAGTTTAACTATTTTTTTTCGGATTTTTCCCTTAAAAATATTTAAACCACAAATCTAAATAATCCAAAATTATTAATCAATTAAACATTTT